>JAGGAT010000352.1:0-36038 GCA_017657195.1 Termitomyces sp. T70a
TAAACTAAAAAGAGCAATCGCTCAGAGTATAAAGTTAGACTGCCTGGAGACTGATAAATCCCGCTATGGTAGGAGGGTGAAGGCCAAAAAGAAAGTCCAGAACACGTGGCATTTTTTCCTACCCAAAGAAACTGACCCCCTCAAGTCTTGGAGAGTGGCAACCGAGGTTTTAGTGGGTATAGGGTAACCAGAGCCCCACACTTTGTGCGTAAATGCATTTCCTCGGTGTGGCTTCAGACTTGAACGGCTAGTAAAGCAATAGTATTGCTAAACGTCCACTATCCAGGGTAGCAGAAGTCGACTTTGTGGATTGTCTGCTAACCCACAGTGATAACCACAAAAAAAAAAAAAAAAAAAAAAAAGATTAGTACTGTTACAATTACAGATACTTAACCTGAATATGCATTGGGCACACTAAGTTGCAAGGAGTATGGGCAGGGTTCCAGATAATGTGCCAAGAGGTGTTTATAGTGCAGCAAAAATAATGTCAGATAGATGAGTGGGAACAAGTGCAGCAAGCATGTGCAGCAATGGAGAGGTGCACCAACAGGTAGTCGGTATCAGAAAGGAGTAATTTAGTATTTTTGTAGTGAATTTGTGAAAAAGTTGCTTAGTGAATCCAAGTGCAGATGCCTTGCCATAGTTGCAAAGGCATGTATAGTACTAAAAGTGCCAATAATGGCAACATGATGTAGAAGTCAAAAGAGATGGCAAGGGGAGCAGCAAGAAGATAGAGCTAAGGAAAATGCAGCAAAAACACAGCAAGGTAAATATTGGTGACTTATAGTTTTTAAGATGAACCAAAAGAAATCTGACATGCAGAGTGATCAAAGAGAACTCAATTTGATGGTGCTACTGACAAAAAAAGTAAGTATTTGTACTAAAAAGAGTTCACCATCACCATTGCACTAAGCAGCGCTAAAGGGTGGTGAATTAGAAAGAATGTAAGTGAACACTACAAATTAAACTATTTAATATGAAGTCCACAATCAAGCTGTCCATATCACATCAGCAAGCATCACTAAGCAATATCAAGCACCACGGTGAAATGCCAAGCTGTCTGTTATGGAGAATCTTCATTATTCTCTACCATTAAGCCCTGCTGTTGCTAAAGAACATCAGTGTTTATCATTTTGATGTCATTTGTCACCTGTCAATTTATCCATCACCAGTGCTATCATTGATAGAAAAAGTTCATTGCCATGCATGGCCATTGGATGCTGCCTAGAATAGTTTAATCACACACACCAGAGTGACTTTTTTTCCCATGACCTTCATCTGTGATTTGCCTAAGTGTCATACCATATGGTTGGTGCGCCTAGCCCTAATAGAGGCTTATCACCAATTCCAAAATCTAGAATAAATCAAGGTTTTTCTTGCAGCTGATTATGTGTGGAAAAACATCTTCGATTCTTGCTGCTATGTGAGTCATAACTTTTTTATTATTAACATCTTGATCCTTCTTTTTTATTTTGTTTTTTTTTATTCATATATCTATAGAAAAATTTTGTTGCCATGCATACTATTATCCTTCAGAGTTAGGTCTGTTTTAGAAAAATAAGGTTAAAAATTGATTGCATCATCTTGTGTGTTCAAGGTCCTAGCACTATGTAACAGTATAGAATGTTTCTAGTTTTATTTTTGACTGCAGCCATCCTGTTATATGTATAAAGATTTATATTCTACAATAGAAATAATAAGTTCATTGATCACATATTATGCAGTATTTTGCCACATTGCACAATATTACAATAGTTACCTGAATGGCTACAGTACATAACTGGCATCAGTTAGAAAGGAGTCAGGCCAGAGAGCTAGATAGAGTGTCTGTAATTAGCCTTCCTTGCTAATACTGTAGGATAGTAACATACAAACCCCATATAATACTGACTTTGAAATAAATATTGAAGAAAACAAAATAAAACAAAACAGATTGCAAACTGGCAATTTTTATTTACTTGTTCAATATAACTGCTGCATGGTATAGGTTAGAAATACAATTACTGTTCTTCTACTTATTCAACATAATGCCACTTTTTCTGTTATGTCAAGCAAAATTCTGCAGAAAAGAATCAATATAGAGAAGTTTGTGCATCCTCTTACTTGCTGAACTTTTTTTTTATAATTTCCAGTAAAGAAAGATGACCCATGCCTTGTTTCAATATTGGAAGAATATCATTATCAAGCAATTACTATAGACATATAAATTGTCTCTTCTAACAGGATGGTCTATGCTATTAGCTATTTTTTCTTGTGCTTAATAAAGAAATACAGAGGCAAGTGCAAAATTAAATATGTATGCTGTTTTTATAGCTTATATTTCAGTATTGCCAATAGAAATACCTACTCAATTTACAACCAATTGTAGAACAAAGACAATTCAACTTTATAAGCTTGTCAATACTTTTAAATAAATTTTATTTTTAGCAATAATAATCTATAACATACTACTTACTTTGATCTTGATCATTACAGAGAGGCATTTTATCCAGAATATAATTTTGAGGATCTATTAGCACATGTTTATCTTAAAAGTATGTATAATGTTTCAGTTGAATGTTCATGACTTAGATTGAAGCTAGATTAGGCTGATAATACTGTAAATATTTATGAAGAAGGTGCTACTAAGTTTAACTACAATGATCAAGATTCAGAGCATTTAGTAAATATATCTATCTCCTTTGCTTTATAATTTACTCTGACAATGCCTAAGCAAACTCTGTCAATGGCTTTGGCTATATTTGTTATGCCAGACTTTGAAGGAGTTTATAGAGATTTGCAATGCTTACAAGTTTTGACTTGACAATGAGAAGCATAGACTATCAAGCATATCCCATATATTTCATTCAGCCTTCTACAGAAGTGGGAAGGGAAAAATTATCTGTTACTTATGAATTTGAATACTGTATCCCTTTATGACTAAAACATACTAATTAATACTATATACTTTTTTTTGCTTCAATTTGCTCATTTTCATAGTAAACTATAATGACTAATTGTTTTTAGTATATTCATTTTTTCCTTCATATTTTGAAAAAATAGCTTCACTGCTTTAAGTAGAAAGTGTAAAGTAAGAAAACCAGAATTATTCAATGTTGAAATGCAAGTGCTGGATGTAAGTTGTTTTTTTTGTCAATGTCTACAAACTTTTTTTATAATAAACTACAATGCATAGTATGTAGACTCATTTTTTTGAACAGAAAATGAATTAGTTACTCTTGTTCAAATTTTCAAATTGCCAGAAATGTTAATTATTCTTATTGCTTTTAAAAACAATGATATACTATTCTCTGAAGATAGCAGCTTAACTTTTCAGGTTTTGCAAAATGCAAATGACTATCAACAAAGAGCATCTAATAACCACTTAGCAATAAGTCTGCTGAAATTAACTGCCTCTTAAGGCCTTAACAAGTTTTAAAATATTGCTATTGCAAACAAAATTTGAGCTAAACAAAGTAACAAAAAAGCTGGAGCAAACTTGCTTGATATAGTGGCTCAAAAAACTGTCCTAATATTGTATACTTTTTGAAAGATGACATTAGCATAAAGGATTAGAAGTACATAAAATTCTGATTAAATCATGTAAAATACTATGGCATCATAGCTACAAATTTTATGTAAAGTTATATAATTTGAATCAAAACTGATAAAGTGTGGCCATTTTAAAATATTTACTTATTAGAATAGTTTTTTGAGCCTCCTTAATTTTGTAGGTTTATTTCTATTGTAGTCAGATATAAAAAGTGAGTTGCATGTGGAAATATCAACAGAGTTATGTGACCATGCTTGGTTATATTTGGGAGTAGTTCAAGTTGGTTGAACCATATCTTGACCTTCAACTACTATCATGAAAGCTACTTTTCCTGTACAACACTCTACTGTTGCTTTCTTGCTCAAGGGTATTCTCTGCATCAGATTGAGGCTAAAACTGGTCTAGAGAAGTCTACTATGGGGAGGATTAGTAGAGAGTTAGAGGTAGACAAGAAAAACTATCCTAGAGGCATCCTACTAAGATCATTCTACATGATAAACAGACGATTATTTGACAAATCTCAACTGAGAGACTTGATATAGCTGTTCAGGCTACTAAATTTATCAACAACATCATTTCCAACCCTGTCTCTCCTCAAACTGTCCAGAATGTGCTGAAGGAGAAACATTGATTTGCTACAAAGAGAAAAATTTCTATGCTCAAAACTAGACAGTGGCAACTATGACTTAAATAGGCTCAAGAGCATCAGAACTGGACTGTGAAAGACTGAAAAAGAGCATTGTGGACAGATGAAACAAAGAAACAGGATTGGGTCAAATAAAAAGCAGTATATGTGGAAGCTATGAAAAGAAGGCATTTCAAATCTAACTATAACACTTATTGTAAAACATTGAGGAGAGAATAATCTCATGATATGGGGCTATATGGGTTGGAATGGGATAGGAAAGCTGGTAGAAGTGGTGAGAATCATGAATGCAGAGTAGTACTGTGAAATTTTAGATGATAGAGTGAAGGAGAGCTTTGAAAAGTTGAAGATGGAGGGGTGCCTGCTACTTGCAACATGACAATGACTCCAAACACAACTCTAAAAGGGCTAACAAGTGGTTTGAAGACAACAAATTTGATATCTTCTGGTGGCCAGCCCAATTTCCTGATCTTAACACTATTGAACATCTCTGGAGTACCTTGAGGAGTAGCTTAGTATCAGGAGACTATTATTTCACTTCTATTTCTTCACTTCTCTGTAAGGGCAACTTCTAAAAACTTTTGCTTAATCACACAGCTGGCAGAGGAAGATCCAAAGTATATTAGTGTATGTATAACTAATAATAGCTACACACCTGGTAGAGAGAGATTCAAAGAGAACAAGTCTAAAGATTCACCTTACCAAGCACTCAAAAGAATAAAAGTAAGTCACATTATATATAAGCCACATGTAATGGTTACATGTCTAGATCACATATGCAGCTAAGTTTCAAAAGAAGGAGTAATTCCTGCTAACTTTTCAGACTCAGCTGCACATGTAATCTAGACATGTGACCTTAGCAGGTAGTCTAGACATGTGATTTAGACATGTGACCCAAACAGGTGATTTAGATATGTGACTTATATATCATGTGACTTACTTTTATTTTTTTGAGTGCCTGGCAAGGTGAATCCTTAGACTTGTTCTTTTTGGATTTTCCTCTGCCAGGTGTGTAACTATTATTACTTACTTATACATACATTAATATACTTGGATCTCCTTCTGCCAGCTGTGTGATTGAGTCATAGCTTCCAGAGGTCACCTTTACACTTAGGCAATATAAAACACCTCATTGTAGGAGAGGGTTGCAAAGAAGTGGGATGAAATGCTACCAGAAATATGCCAAAAATTGATAAAAAGCATGCTTAAAAGGATTCAAGCAGTTATTAAGGCAAATAAAGAATATACAAAGTACTAAATATCAAAATTAAAGATGCTCAAAAAACTGTCCCAATAAGTGAATATTTTAAAATGGCCATTGCTTTGTCAGTTTGAATTTAAATTACATAAGCCTAAATGAAATTTGTAGCTATAATGCTATAATATTTTACATGATTTAACCAGAATTTTAGGTACTTCCAATCTTTCATGCCAATGTCATCTTTCAAAAAGTATAAAATATTGGTGACAGTTTTTTGAGCCACTGTAGTTATCCAGAGCTAAAACAGACATATCAGATGCTATGTTAGCATGTCTGAGTCTATTGGAGCTGTCTCACAGCATAGTATATATTCATATATAAGTTATGTCAAGTACTGCTGATCTAGAAGCTCACCTTAGAGCAAAAATCACCAGCCAGATGGCAGGAAGATAAGGAAATGGGTGGGAGAGTAGCAATGAAGAAGCCCAAATGGTTTTGAGGGGGTCTGAAGTTAGTATGAATTGAGTGGAGCATTGCAGAAGAAAATTTGCATAGCCAAAATAGACAGGAATGGCTTAGCCCAGAAAGTTGTCAGAGTGTCACAACCCACTTACTCTGGACCTTCTAATGTCACAGATGTCACAACTGTCACATTCCTCCTACTTCAGACCTTCCCACATTATCTCCTGCCCACTTTGAACCTTGCAACATCATTCCCTGCCTACCATAAACTCCCTAACATGTTCTGACCCCTTTGAACCTTCTCCAGGACCCCCCTGCTACCTTTATAGACCACCATTGCATCTTTTAGTGAGTCTGGCCCCATTTGCATCATCTATTAGGCATCTGGGCCACTGCAGATCACACCATCTGCATAATCTATTAGATATACAATTGTTTATCCACTCCACTACTCTCTATAGAGTCTCAGACTTTATCATAGATACTTGAAACTAGTGCTGGAAGTATAGAAGACTATAAGTAGCTCAGATGTACCTTAGTCTCAATATTGAACAACTGTTACTGTGATCTCTTATTTCTTTTGTGCTTGCCATTTCTGTCTCTCTTTGTGCTTGCCCCTGTGAATACTTGTCTGGCATGCACTACCTCAAATGGCATGCACTATATTGACTAGCACACACTATGCTACTTATCAAAACTCCGGCCTCATTAAGGAATCACATCCTTGACTCAACTTTTGCCCAACTCCAATTTCTGAATCCCAGAACAAGTTGTTTAACTCCAGACTTGCCCATTTTGACTTTCCCATGCTTTGGAACACCTCCTGGAGCCATTGATACCCTGAGCACACATAGTTTGGCACTCAAGTCCACCTCGTAAGGGTGTTGCTTCTTGGAAAAAGCTCCTGTGTCAGTGGAACCCAACACAGAGAACTGGTCTTTGGACTATGTCCAACCCTATTCCAAGCTTAGTCTAATGATGTGCCCACTCTTGGCACATTCAAATGACTGCTCAGCCCATCCTATCCTCTTCTATCTTCTAATAATCAGCCTTGATGAGCCATATGCATAGACCTTACTTAGCATCAATTATTGTTAGTCATACTCCATTACATACTGGGGCCCAATTAGTAAACAGCCTTAGTGATAGCACAGCCACCAATGTAGTATATACAGGCAGCCTGTGGATAGAATATTCCCAGTAATGAGTCTCTGGTTTGGCTCAACACATTTTAAGCTTTTGATGCACTATTTAGCACTAGCCCAAGGTGGCAAGACTCCAGCAGTCCCCTATGAACAAGTCCTCCAATCAGCAATGTTGCATCCTTGCAGCCAAGTACGACACCTGCAGGCAACAGTAAAACTATTTATGCAACAGCCAGTCTTGCTGCCCGCTCCATGGTAGGTCACAAGCATCACCAGCTTGCTGGCTCTCTTCTCCACAAGGCACACCTCCACCAGCTCCAAACTCAATGTGTCTTGATCATGTGATGCATCATGCCCTCTACTTGCATGTGCCACCCCTTGGGATGTTTGATGGACATCATGCCACTACCCTCGCATCTAGCTTCCACACTCTGCCAGCAGTTCCTGCTGCTATCAGTGGATTATCGACAGCCTAGCTTTTCTCTTCAAGTCTGATTCCAAATATGCCTGTATTTGACTTAATGATGACAGCTGACCAACAGCTGGCACTTTCTATCACTGCCACTACACGCTACATTACAATTTAGTGCCCACCCTTATCATGACCCTGTCACAAGACTGATGCCCTGCACGTTACCTAGCAGCACACCTTAGCTAGCCATCCACATAACCCTTCCTGAGTAGCATTTACCTTCCTTATAGTATTATTATTGGACCTTTACTTATATTTTCATTAGCAGCAACTATTAAAATCATTGCTGACCCTTCACTAAGTTGCTGCCTTCACTTACTATAAATACTTTACCATTTGTTAGTAGCAAGTTATTGAATTGCACCCAGCACCTTTTGCTCCACAGTTCAGATTTCTAAAGTCCACTTGAGGTGCTAAGCAATTAGCAACCTTGCCTTACTTCATCCATGCTAAAGTTCTTAAGTGCCTCCTTTGCTTTATGTTCTAATGGTACTATATGGGTACACTCTTGTTGCTGGCACCAATGCTTGCCATCTTGCACCTTTGACATACATGCTTATCACCGATGGCTAAGTATTAGAAGCTTTGTAAGCTTATCACATGCCATTTACCATTTCCCAAAACTCTTACTGCCTGCCACCAATTGATGGCAACATCCTTCCTACTCAACACCACACTTTAGGACTGAGTAATTGGGACCTGCTAGGACTCCCTCTGCACTTTGCAAGCCCAACATGAAACAAGGCTAAGTGCTACTTACTAAGAAAGCAATTAGCTAAATTTTGGGCACATCATCAGCCTGAACAATAGCAGTATTCTCCTGGTCTGTCCACTAACCCAACTGTAAGCTCTCTAGCAACAATCAACTGCTTGGTTAGCCTTGCCAGTCTCTTGCCTGACTCCTGCCTGCCTCTATGCTTGCTTGACTCTTGCTTGTCACTGGTACTTGCTGACTCTGCAGAAGGAGTTCTGCAGACATTAAGTGTTCCTCTTATAAAAATAAGGAGAAATATATATATTAAAAGGGGACAACACAGATAGTAAGGAAACTGAGAGTAGGGGAACTTTTGGTAATATCAAGACTAAGATACTGACTACTCAGAGTGGCCTTTTAGCCTGCTTGAAGGGCCTGAGGGTTCATGATTGGAAGGGTGCTTAATGAAGAAGAAAGTTGATGTGCCCAGTGATTGGATGTGTGATCCAAGTATGGAGGGGCCTGAAAGAGAAAGGGGGAGGATTGGTGGGGTAGAGGATCATGGCTGAAGGGAATAAATGGGGGATGGATCATAACAAGGTAATACAGTAATCTAAAGTTGAAAATAGAAAGTTTATAATTAGTATATATAGAAAAAATCATAATCAGTACCTCACCTTGAGTTAAGAATTGAAAGTTGATTCAACTCCAAGCAAGTAACATTTTATAAAGCATTATACTATCAAAACATTTTGGAGTAGCTTTTACATTATAAATGAGTAATAAAAGCAAAAGAATTTAAATGATTATGAAGCAAGTAAAACATACAAGTTATGACCAAGATGCATGATTTTTGTATGTATCTGGGTTATCCAAAGTCACTGGTCATCTCCCTCCTGGGTGTCCAGAGGCTGAGTGGTGGAATGCACAAAAGAATGAGGTTCTAATGCTGAGCCATGGTCCTCAGACAAATCTTGGCCCTCACAAGAGTTGAAGTTGATGACACCAGTATATGATATCATCAAAGAAAATTATCAAGACTTCAGTCTAACAAGCAAAAGTTGAGACAATGGAAAGTCTTATACAGTAGCATTGTTGATGATCATTGTCCACACTTCTATATCAGGACATTACAATCCAAAACAAGCCAATAAAAATTTGTACCTGGAGGAACCAAAATTAGAAACACAGTGTAAATATGCTCTACTGTAGTAGAGATCCCAACAGATTATGTCTGACTGCTGGATGAGTCGCAATGTGTTTTAGCCAAGCAGCTTTTTTATTAGTTATCTTGGATGTGGAACACAATCAATTTTCTGATATAACACCCATTGTTGTCCCCACTCACTTGAGGAAATCTCTGGAGTTTCTTAAGAAAAAGCTGTTGGAAACATGTTATATAATTTGTAACTTGTTTTTCTCAAGTTTTACCTAAAATTAACTTTGAAAAACAGAAAATAAAAAGTGAGAGATTCTCCATGATTTCTTTTGAAATTTTTTTCTTTCAATTCTTCCTGAAATACAGATGGATAAAATTAATCATATTTTAAGTCTTTTTCTCAAAAAGAAAAGGATGTTTACATTATTGTGTTTTTTGTGAACATTTGTTGTATTTCTTTCAAGTGTTTCTCAGGGAAAATTATTTGTTTCTCTCATAAAACCAGGAAAATTCTTTATTTCTCTCACAAAAAAAAGTAAAACATATTTGTTTCTCTCATAAAACCAGGAAAATTCTTTATTTCTCTCACAAAAAAAAGTAAAACAAATAATTTTTTTCTGATAAACACTTGAAAGAAATACAACAAATGTCTAGTCGCTACGCATGCACCTAGGATATCTAGAGGTGCGTAGTATTACCGACTGTCTTCCTACAATTTTTATAAGTCGCAATTCTTGTCACATTGCACAAGCTGGCTCAACCCACTCGAAGACTATTCTAATGTATCTATTATTACCGGGTACCGCCCGAGGGCCATTTTTCTGCTCAGAAGACAGTAATTTTAATGTAAGTCAAACGACTCAAGCATATGCGAGAAACGACCATATGGCATATGTACGGTAGACAAGACAAGAAAACACGTAACAGGGAAGAGTATTGCGTAGCATACAATGGCAAGTAAAGGTATCGCCAAGATGTAGCAAGGGAAATGTCGTTAGATGAGGAGCACAGCATATCCTATCGTATCTAATATCGTCCAAAATGTCTGATCACTCTGCAACACGACCGAAGCCAAGTCCTAGTCGGGCAACTGGTAAGGTCCGTCGCACGCATCTATACAAGTAGTGCATACGTATCCCCCGCCGCCCACAACAAATCAATCACACTGGCTGAGATGTTCTATCTATGACTCTATGGACTTGGCGTCCAATGATCACCCAAACCCCCCGCCCAAGGCGCACTGGACAACTGCGACAGCGGGCTCGTAGGCTCAGAGGACGACCCGTTCCTCTCCGCGTCCATATCGTGTGATCCCGACATGCGATGTGTGCCTGCTCGCTCTGGAGGATAGTGCACAGTTTGTGGCACGTTGAGCAAGGGGCTCGGAAGAGGTGGGGTCGGACGTGGACGCGGACCGAAGGCAGACATCACAGGTGACGGACGCTTTCTGGAATCGGAGGAGACACTCTCGGAGTGAGCTAGGGAATGTGATCGTGCCGTGGAGAAAGCAGAAGGGCGAGAAGAGACGGAGCTGACAGAACCTGACAGGTCCCGCCGTGATGCATTAGGGTCAGAGCCTGTGGAGCGGGCGTGTGGAGGACTGAGATGGGAGTTGGTCGAGTAAAGGGAACATTGTTCTGACAAGACAGGAGACGAAATGGGCTGCGATGGGGATCATGTTAATAGAAGTCAAGGAGGGAGAGTTTTGGAACACGTACAATACCAAACGTTGTGCGTCGTCCAAGCACACCCTGTTCAGCTGCCAGATTCCTCCATCCTTCTCCAGCACTAGGAGGTGCTTCTTCCAAAACGTCAAGTGATACGGCTGTGGCTGTGTCCAGGCTCGACAAGGTTGAGGGGGTGACAGGCGCATTGACAAGACGGATGGGCGGAGGTACATGCGTAATGGACGATTCCTCATCCTTGCCCGAGTTCTGCGATGGAGCAACAAGACCGGGCGGGAAAGGATGGACTTTAAGCTCGTCGGTACCATCTGTCATCATGGAATTGGATGTTTTTATGGATGAGGTGAATGGTGAAACAGCGGCAGGCACGGGCATGTCAAGAACATCAACATCAACTGGAAGGCCATGTTTACTGTTAGGGGTGCTAGAGGGACATGATAGTGACGTGTATGTGAGATCAGGCACTGGCGGAACAGGCGGGATAGGCGAAGAGTTGGCTGGCCTGCCCAGTTGTGGTACAATGGATCCAGAGGGTGTGAGGGCTCGTGGCAAGGGCGTAATTGGGGTAGCGGGAGAGATAGGTGTTCCAGGTGAAGAGTGGGCATCATGGTACACTGTAGTTCCGCTTCTTCCACTAGCAGTTGAAATGGGACGGTCACCTTGGAACACACCTAGCCCTGGAGGACGAGGGACCGGAAGTTCGCTCATCTCAGGACGAAGAAGAGCTTCTCCAATTTCCGGGTCTTCTTGGGCGAGAGGAGACACACTGTACCCGTTCCGGGAGCTACGCCGTGAACTACTGTCAGAGTTCCTGAACCAACTGAGACGATCAAGACCTAGACTGTTCAGGAGCCCACGATTACCGTTTCTGGGACAAGCTTCACCAAAGGACCCGACAAGACGTGGAGGTGCCCGAGATGTCAATTCTTCAACACGTACACGACGTGCAGTGAGAAGGGTGGCAGCTTCGTCAGCGTCTGGATAAGCAGAGAGCGAGTTCTGCGAGGGACGTTTCGCGAACAGAAGTGGGAACGTGTTCAAGGAAGGGGAATGAGGATTCCCCGATGACCAACCTTCGTTAGGGTCAAGTGAATAAGGTGGCGAGTGCAAAGGCGACAATTCACCCTCATTTTCCTGTGGAAGGACGGCCTCTTCATTGATACGATTGAGTTCATCGGTAGTTAGTATGGGACCGCGACGCTGACGCTCAATCTCGGCTGTTGTGCCCGGGTTTAGGTTGAGCGTCGGGCGGTCCACCAACACACCATATCCGGAATGATTGGTGCCAGAGGTGCCAGCAGAACCTTTTGAAGACTGACTTCCAGTAGTTGGCACAGGAACACGGGCGATGCCAACAAATGGAGGCACATTTGAATTCTGTGTCGCTACCAGGGGTTGAGGAACCTCGTCAGTGGTATGAGCAAGGAAGGGATCAGCTTCTCCCCCGCTCGACCGAGGGGGACGATCATTCCAACCGACGACATGATAGCTCGAATTGCTGTACGACGCCCATGGATAAGTAAAAGGTGTAAGGTGCTGAGTCCGGCTCTGTTCAGTGGTCCGCAAGATCCCTTCGGGATCCTGTTGTCTCCTCCTCCGACCTTTCATACATAGGTAGAGGAGAATCGCAGCTATGAAGAGGAAGATCAAGCCAAGGATGCTGCCCACGATCACACCAATCAATCCTCCACGGGAAAGATGATGTGATTGTTCACCAAAAGACGTAGGCGTAGCAGAAAGAGTAGTCATAGTCATAGAGTTTGATACTGGTAAAGATGAAGCGGTGAAGGGAATAGGTGTCGCAAGGGAGGTTGAAGTGGGTGTCGCAGTCGTAGTTGTAAGGGGAATTTCAATGGATGTTGTGGCAGAAAATTGAGTGGCGGTCGTGACAGGTGGAATGGTTGAAGTTGTGGCTGGTGAAGTGAGTCCACCGTAAGTCCAGTCCGGGCCCAAAGGTATCTGGAGTATGTGAAGCCAGTAGACAGATGACACGTCGACAAGTACTTACACTTGGTCCATAGTAAGTCAGTGGGAGGAAGAGGACTGTTGTTTGGGTGGCTATAGGCTCACCATTCCCATCGAAGAGGATGGTGGGCAGCGCCGTCAACCAAGGAGGATAAACCTGTGTCGGTGCCGCCATAGATATAATTTTTTTTTTTGGTTTAAATCGAATGAAAACTGTTCGAAAGTTTAAATGTCGTTAGTGAGCGTGATGTTTCTACTAACAAACAGACAAAATCAGCACTTTAGACACTCAAAACGCAGAACAGTAGATGAGCTTACTGTTCTTTCTGATTTTTTGGCTTTTTGACGCGTGGAGGAGGGCGGTGGAAAGGGAAGAAGTGAAGGAAGAGGTGGAAGCGAACTTGGCCACCCGCAGTGCTGTAATTGAACCAACGTCACGTGGCAGTCTTTCTCTACTCATGTGATCGCATCGTGGCGTTGTCATTGTCGACATTGGAGAACAAGAGCGGCAGAGACGCAGAGACATTTCGATTCGTATCGCTCAAGGGGTTTGGCGGAAGGGTTAATTGTCTCGTATGGTGACTGTAGTGCATTGATCCACAAATAGGCAAACGAGAACATCAGACTTTCGCATCGATTAATCCCAGGGTCTTTCGGCCTCCTATCAAGAAAGAAGCAGTCATATGCTGTGATGAGCTTCTGATCACTTGTTAAAACTACCGATGATGATGCGGGCGATTTTTAGACAAAGCAATATGATATTGTACAAAACGATTTCTAAAGTCGAAACATATACACAAATCGTCAGAGATACAGCGATAAGCAAAGCAACACGAGGCGTGATCTAGTTAATCAAACAGAATCGATGGGAAAACTGGCATAACAACGCAAAGGGTATGAAAGGTGGTATAGACATGGTGAAAGCAAAGTCAGAGAGAAGCGATATAGCATGACGAAAGATAGAGATGTGAGATGTATGTCGTTTTACAGTTGGTTACATGTGCGTTATATGGGTACAGATAGACACAGAACGGGTGTCCCAATGTCCCTATGAAAGGATAACAAGGGCATGAAAGGGTCTGGCGTGATATCATCTATAATCCACAAAATCAGGAACGGGTGCAATTTCTAAAAAAGAACAAAGCACTCACAACTGCAAGGTCAACTCAAGACGCCCGGCGTTTACCTTTATCCCCTCGAAGGTGCCTGTGCGACTCGTCGGCCTCCATGTGAGCATAGCCATAGCCTGAATGTCCCTGTCCCTGAGGGATGTACTCCTCGCCAGAGGCTCCCATCGGACCGTAGACATTTTCTTCAAAAATGGGAACCGTTGAGGGGCGAGTAGGGTACATGCGAGGATCAGGTTCATTCATGGGCGGCAGAGGCGAGCTATTGGCGCGCGAGATAGAGAGACGAGAATGAGAACGGGCAGATTGCCCAAAGTTGCTTGTCTGGCCATAAGGAGGCATGGCGCTGTACGCGACTGAAGCATTATTCATGGACATGGAGCTCCCACCGCTGAGAGGATACGGAGGGCTAGAGGAGGAGCCAGGGCGCGGATGCGAATAACGACTGCGATATGAGTTGGCGTGATCATCATGGGACCCGTCGTCGTCATCATCATCGTCAAAGTCGTCATCATCTTCGTGTTTAATGTGCAGCTCCCTAGACGAATGCGATGAAGACAATTTGCCCTTGCGCTTCCTTTCCCGTTTCTGACCGTAGCCGTTCCGGTTAGTGAGAGACCAATAGCCGCCCTTACCGGGTTCGCTGATATCCCGCCCTTCATTGTGGAAAATGGACTCAAGGGAGAGGTTATGGCGCACAGACCTCTGGATACAAAAGCTATGTTAGCTCAAATCCGCGGTATCATATAACATCTGCAGCTGCGTACCTGCCATTTCTTTCCTCCGCTTTTCCCATCGCGTCCGGTCTCATCGGGCAAATTCTTGTAGTAAGGAAACCTGTTCTCAATTTCGCTATATATCTCCTGAAGAGAGAGACGACGACTGGGGCTTCCCCAGATAGCCAATGAAACCAATACCTTGTAAGTCACATTCGGGCGCGATCCAGCAGGAGGATCGGGTAATGACCAGAGGCTAATGGGCTGCCTCGCTGTAAGGCCAGCATTCTCTCGCAACCAGTCTTCGATCGGTTGATAACGCGTCGAATCGCCACTAGACAGCGATAAGGAGACGCTGGCAGGGGAGTCAGGTTTGACACCGGGGCTGATGTTGCCGCTTGAGTGTGATGGAGAGGTCGGGTACGGGCCAGGACGACCTTGGTCGGTATAAATGTGACGCTGGCCTTGGAGTTGGAAAGCGCCCTGGGTAGATGGACTTTGACCAGGTCGGAGATGTTGAGGTGAAATTCCCGGTATATCGCGGGCACCGCCTCGACGGTAAAACCCGGGCTTGTCACCTAGGTATTCGGCTGTAGGGGGTCTAACGTGGTCATGACGCTGTGGAACTGGGCTGTTCCATGTACGTGCATCGTTCGAGTAGTAGATTGGAGGTTCTCGCGACCCATGGCCATGTGGAGCGTACACTCCAATCGCGGCGTGGGATTGCTGGTAGCTAATAGGCTGACCCGTTGGAAGCGCAGAAAAGTCGAAGACGTCCTGTTTAAAGAATACGAAATATGTCACTGGTTGAAATGCGCCACATAAAAGAATGAACCACACCTGTCCGTGATCCGGAAGAAGATGCGCGCCTCTGGAGCTTCGACTGTGCTCCCTTTGCGCCTGTGGAGTATATTGACCGCCGCCGCCAGCAAGCTGAGTGCCGTACGAGCTCTGCTGGAGGCCAGGGGAGGCCGGTTGACCGTAGGGACCTCCCCCGCCACCGGTTTCGGACTCTTCCGAGGCATGACTGTAAAGAAGCGGGACGCCGAGCATGTCAACCGCGTTGGCTGGGAAGTTGTTTGAAGACAAGTCCTGTTGATTCGGACGCGGCATGTCTGCTGTAAAGACGAACATCGAAACAAAAAATAACCACGCGGACCCACGAGAAAACGGAGAAGGGCGGGGGACGGGACAATATGTCAGGCACACCGGATCCACACATAATTAGTTTATAAAAATACAAAACAATGCAAGACGGAATCAGAAATTAGTACGCGATGATCTTCGCCCGAGAAAGGAAGGCGCACCACAACGGTTGTCACGGAACGTGATCGCGTAGAAGGCCTTTGAAAAAGTGGAAAAGAATGTTCGGAGAAGCAAGGGGTTTGACCACAGGACGATTGGACACCCAGTGAGAGCTCCTTGTGAATAAATTCCATGTTTGTAGGCCCGCTTTTAACAACATTGCAAGCAGTGACCTCGGGTTTCGTGACAGTCACCCAGGACTCCTTTTAGTAAGAAAAAATTGCTTTACAAGGCAATTTTTTTGATTGGTGAAAGTGAAAAAAACCAATCAGCCTTCGGGATTGGGCCCGACCCACATTTTTGACGTGCGAATTTCGCTTATGAGGGCGTCTGAGGCTTTGGCAGAGAGTGAGGATGGACAAAAACGGCATGGGAAGAGATAAATTACTTAACAAGGCAGTGTCGGTATCTGTTTGTCCACCGCTTACAGATCAAGGAATTCTCTGGATTGGGGCGGACCCATTTTTCTGATTAATTGCTTTTAAGAGCAATAGACTGCCTATGCGTCGGTATCCAACATGGGTAATTCGTCGGCTGGTCCGTGCACATAACTTACACCGCACCATCAAAAGGCATCAGGGACCTCAATTTGGTTCCGTAACATGGAGAGATGTCATTGATGCAGGTCTTTAAATAGATTTTCGGTGGGTGCAGATGGCCCGATAGCGTTGTAGAGAGTGGGCGAGATGCAAGGGGGCGGCGCCCAAATTGGGACCATCACAGATTTGTTGTTCGGCCCATGCATTATGTCAAATGTAAGAATTGGCCAGTCGTCGGTGCATCATATGCCTATGTACAATACTTACTCTCAACAACTACTCTTTTTTGTTCGAACTTGAGGATTGGTGAAATACGCGTTCTTTGCATCTCGTGGGTCCATTTTGATTTTCAACATTCAGATCCGCTGGTTCCACGTTCTGTTTAAATAAGCAACCCTGGCCCGGGTTATGCTTATATATTTCCAATTCCACTGACTTACGTATGTGGCGATCCGCCGGAACCTTCTTGTAATAAGATTCAAAACACCCACAACTTTCCACGAACGTGTCAATTTCAACACACCCTCTTTGGTTCGAATTTCTGGTCCTACGACTTCGTAGGAACCTCAACTGGCCATTATTAATCATCTGCCGGGGTGAGCATTTTGCAAATGTTTGTCTTTATCCAGGAGAATATTCCTTTCGAGCTTGTAATCACGAGGGAGGAACAGTCGCTATCTCAAGCTTTCTAGATAAGCTCATCTGATGAAATACGACTGCTCTTTCCTGTGCGTTCAAGTATTTCTGATTCTTGGACATCGACTAATTATCGATCTACCCCCATTCAGCCTATGATATCTATGATATCAGTTATTTTAGCGATCAAATCAGCCTCCGTGCTCTATGGCCCTGCGAAATAACCGATTTCGTACCTTCTACCATTGCCATCAGCTTTCTTGTTTGTGGCGAGTCGTATATCGATAAAGAACAGCAACAAGGACAGAATACTGCGCCCGACTCTGGGTGAAAATCATTCGTGAGCTTTTACTTGATGGTTGGCAAGTGAGTTCGGTTAGGCTTTGTAATGAGGTCTCATGCTGGACACAACTTCCTTCATTCTCGACAACTGTTTGCCCCAACTGCATTCGTACCAGTCAACGTCTCTGCCTCTCATGGCTCTCCCGCTTGTTCACAGTACTGATTATGCAAACTGGGCAATGGTCGATAACTTTGCTGCCCGAGATATATCGTCCATCGTGGCCCTTGTCATTGATGCCTCGCTTAACGTTTCTCTTGGTCTTTTCTGTACTGTTTGAGGGGCCTGGTCCTAGACTGAGGAACTAATAGGATAGGTCCTACTATTTGTCCGAAAGAGAATAATCAAGCACCTGGCATCTGTTAACTAGCCGAATACGTGGGAACTGTAATCCTAGGCGCTCAATTGTTTCTCGCCCAGCTCGCTTACGAGGTTGTATCATCGTTCTTAAAACAGAATATCTACGGATCTTACCTTCTATTCCATGGACAGCCAAGATACGTCATTGTGGGGAAGGTCATGCTTGACTGAACACGCCAAAAGCGTAAGTATGTTTGGATTGTTTTGCTCGGTGTGTGCATTTTGCTGGCGTGCGAATGATTGAATGAATGATCTCTGTTTCTACCGCCGGCAAGCCACTAAGAGGCGGGGGTAAAGTAATAAATCTACTCCGATGGTAAGTGATGGTCTCAGTTGTATTGTAATGGGGGTAATGTGATGTCTGGTATTAGAACTCTCCTCGCAGATTTTTGTGTGGCGAGTGTAAGGCGGTCACGTCGTGAGTAATTCAGGTAGGACATGGGTTATGGGTGATTTTTCGGGTTAGTGGTGGTTGGTGGCTTGTGTTATGGCCTTCTACGGGTTTTGTTCTTCCAGAGTCTTCACGTACGCGGGGTGTCTCGACCTCCCGTGGTGTGTGGATCCGCGGTTCGCCCCTTCGTGTCCGTCGTTCCGCTGTGTCCTCTTCTATCTCGCCTTCATCGTCCTGTCCCCTCCCGCCTTCGCTCCTTATCCCTCCTGTCCCCCCCTCTACTCCATCGTCCCATTGTCTTCCTCCGGCCTCCATCTCTCCATCCTGCCCCACCATCTTTCCTGCTGGCGTGCGACTTCAGGGCGAAACAGCAATTGCAAGTTTGTCGGATTTCCTTCATGTCTACCTAATATGCAACCGAATCATCATGATGCGCTTTGACTCGCACAACGGTTGGCAGCTCGTACTAAAATTGGAACTTAGCATCTCCAATGAGAGCAGATGTTTGGGCATGAAGCCTTAGCCCAGTCCTGAAATTATCCCCGTAGGAGTTGGCAATATTTCGATGCTCGTCCTTCTTACATATGTACACGATCCACTCCCCTCGCACGAGATCCGCGCATCGCTTCAAAGCGCTGTCCATACGACACAAGGAACTTCGGCGGATAGACTGGATAATTCTCTTTTGTTATCAACATCCTGAATCGTCTCCGTCTTGAGATAATCTAGCTCCATTTCACTGCACTTGACACTGCTATTTTCCCTTCCTCTCCCTCCTCCGCACAAACATATTCTTCAAAATTGGGCTTCGACAAACTTGCAGCCTTGAGGTATAGCTTATCATCTCCCTCAATCATGTGTAGTTGCGACAGAAAAATGTGTTACCAACTTCCTTTCTCCCGACGATGGTCCTAAGACTTCGAGCGCGCGAACAAATTCTGGGTTCGAAGATGGGTGTTTATTCCCTTGACCATGGGTCAGGAGTTAGGCTTGAAGTTCGTGCAATTTTTCCCAAGGTTTCTAAGGCATGCTCTGTTGTATTTTTTTTTGGTGGTGCTATAGACCAGCGCCAACTCCACAAATTTGGTGCAACTGGACACATGCTCTATTGTATTGCATA
Source organism: Termitomyces sp. T70a (assembly GCA_017657195.1). Taxonomy (NCBI): domain Eukaryota; kingdom Fungi; phylum Basidiomycota; class Agaricomycetes; order Agaricales; family Lyophyllaceae; genus Termitomyces; species Termitomyces sp. T70a. The sequence continues at coordinate 19,496 of JAGGAT010000352.1, forward strand.
AAAACACAGACGTGAATTCTATAATAAGAGAAGCTGGCATAAAGTAAACTGCGTAAACAGTAAAGGCTGAGAGGGGAGTGTGAGAGATAGTACATATACAGTTATAGGGTACATAAAAACCTAAAGATGTCCATATCGAAGTTATGCTAGAATGGATGACGAAAGAGATGGAATACTTTGATTTCTATGGAATTATATAATCAAGTTCGCCCTCCTTCACCCGAATCTCAACTACTTCAACCTCGTAGTCGTTCAAGGCCGAATTCGTCGACGACACAGAGGTTGAGATGAATCCTCGGGAATTCGGAGGGGAAGTGGAAGCAACATCTAATCATGAGATTCAGATGACAAAGGGAAAACACCAAGGTGTGGAACGGTCAGCACTTTCAAACACAGAAGAGGTAACATAGACAAGAACGAACATCTGTCTTTGATGTATGGAGGCACGAAAAGGTCCTTTAAGAGAATAGAGTTATATTATAGCCTCTTGATTAAAAAGGCCATCGACATACTTGATTCCACACAAATCCCTGACTCCGTTGGATGGTCAAGATGGGCCGAAGAGTGTAAACAGACGAACGCTTCTTCCGTTGCCTGGGCCCCTTCTCAGGTTCTTGATCCAAAGCTCGTTGTTTCCCTTTGACGTCTTTCTGAGTTTCAATAACCTTCCGTCTGGCTTCATCATCGCCCTCTTCCTCAATGTCCATGTTGAAATCCTGGGCTGAATCATCGGTCTTGCCGCCGCGGCTCACAACTGGATCCTTAGCCTCGGAATCACTGAATGACTCGTCCCGTTTATGAGCGCCAGTATAATCTTCGTCATCCTCAGAGCAGGAATCTGAGCAGCTGTCGCTGAACTCATCGTCATACGGAATTTGCTCATAGCAAGCCCATGTGGGCGGTGAGGCAGCTCGTCCAATGGTACGGCAGCGAAAAAAGCATGGGTTTGCCGATGCACTCATCTGCTTCAAGGTATGGAACGAACAAGGGCCTCGAGGCAGTTCGTCTGTCAGTGTGAAAGTGGCGGAGTCACACCTGCTCGTGACCTGAGTCATTCCGTTACCGCACCCCAAATCATTGATTCAGTGTTTTCCTTGATGCCTTGAGCTCTTAAAACTATAAAATACTGCTGATATAGCATGGTGAAGTCAAATATTCATGACAGCCTGCTGCATTCAACGTCCTTGTGCGGTGACCAAATTTCAAAGTGATTCTGATCAACCTAAGGGAAAGCGCGCTATGTATCTTGTTTAGTAATTAACTCTTGAGGAGACTTAAAGCAATTAGGGGCTCTGGCTTGAAGCTTGAAGCCAGAGAAGGATATACTTGAATGTGATTGTAGAATCAATTATCTAATCTCATCTCAGATTAGATTAGAGTAGAATTGAAGTTTGCTCGTTTCCGTCATCTTCTCAGAATACTTCATACAACCTCTAACGGAATCTAGAACGACCGATCAATCAACACTAATGGCTGGCTCTAGGTTTGCGTACGTACGGAACTTTGAACTTCCTGACCCACTTTTGCCCGGTACCTTCATGGTATTTCGGCTTGATGGACATTCCTTTCATCGGTACGATCTATCACGCGTTGAGTAGGACCATATCAGAATATGCCATGTTAGGTTCTCCGATAAGCATAATTTCACAAAGCCGAACGATGTTCGCGCTCTCCAGCTGATGGATCACGCTGCCCGCAATGTCATGGAGGAATATCCAGACATCGTTCTTGCTTTCGGAGAGTCTGACGAATATAGGTATGTATTATAGGTTGTATCACTCTTTCACGTCTATGCACACTGCTTGAGATTCGAACCGATTGAGCACTTACCCTGGTTTGGCAACTCCTGCTTCTGGCGCCAGTGTTTACTGCGCAAATTTTGACTTTGTGTCGTGATCAGGGAAGGGGTTGGACTGCGCGTTTGGGATGCCGTTTCTGGCCTCATCAGCGTCTTCATCTGTCACTGGCTTCTTCCAGTAGATGCATCTTCTCCTTATCATCGACTCAAGGTTTGATTTATACTGACGTGGTTAATAGTTTTCTCTTGCGAAAGTCCACGGAGATTTACAATCGACGACAGGCAAAAATAGTGTCTACGTTGACATCGCTTTTCACCTCATCATACGTGTTTCACTGGCAAAATTATTTTCCTGACAATCCACTGCAATATCCGCCATCCTTTGATGGTCGAATAGTATTATATCCTGCAGAACAACAAATACGAGATTATTTCGCATGGAGACAAGCAGACAGTCTGTTTATGCAATTCGAAAGGTTCTTTTCTCCGAACTTACGTATCTCAAAGCACACATAAACAATCTGTATAATACCGTGTTCTGGGCCTTGGTCCAGCTGGGTGGCGAGACAACAACTCAAGCACATGCAACCCTACGAGTTAGTTTAATCACTTTTTGCTTCCTAATACTCACACGAAAGAATAGGGTACAGTCTCCAAGGAGAAACACGAAATTCTCTTCACCAGGTTCCAAATCAATTATAATCAAATTGACGAACGGTTTCGAAAAGGAAGCGTACTGGTTCGTGAGGAGGTTCGTTTGACCTGCGTCTTCATGGGTACGTATCTGGATTAAGACAGCGTAGATCACAGAATCCGCCGCGCCCGCAGTAATTACTCAAAGCAGTGCTGCAGTACACGAGCCATCGGGCTCATCGGACGATAACGCTTTAGTATCCGCATTCTCACCGACTGCATATAAGAACGTAAAGCTAAGACGCGAGACCAAGCCTAAAACAGAAGTAGTTGTACTCCATTGCGACATCATCAAGGACAAATTCTGGGAGGACAGGCGTGACGTTCTCAGCGGGTGAATCATACGGAACATTGTAAGGGTGAGATTCCGCTTTCCTCTTGCCTTCAGAGATCACGGCAGCTCAAGGCAAAGAATAGATGTAAATAAGACGGTGAGAGTAGTTTGTCTAGAAGGGGTATATAGATATTATTTTTATCTGATGCATACACATGCTTTGAAACGAAAAACCAATCACACTGTGGCCAACAAGGCGTCTTCAACTTCCTTCATTCTAGCAGCTTCCTTCTCCTCATTTTCTTTCTCTTTTTCTTTTTCCCGAAGAGCTTCTGTCTCCCGCGCGATAACGTATGTCGGCCTCATCTCAACTTTGTAGTCCAGGTGACGCTTTACGTAGAAGCACATGTATGCCAGCGAATCCAAACAAGCTCCGAGAGTAGAAGGGATAACTCTGTCTATAATTAGCCCATGGTTAGACAAAGGACAATCGGACAGACTTCTCATCATCGAAACGACACCACTGAGACAGGGGCAAATACAGCATCGTCAGTTCACCAAAGGGGATAGTATTGTAAGAAGGTTTACCTCATCTTGACAACGAGCAAAACTAGTATAATGACCATTATCCATATTCCCTTCATGGTTGATGACTGCGAACAGATCGTAATCGAACATGCCCACAGGTCCCGGGAAACTAATATTATCAGCAATTGAGTCCGTTTGATAGAAGATAACGGACGCACATGCCATTTGCTGCCTTCTCTGGGTCTTCCAGGGCGAGTGTGGTATAAGGCGCCATACAGAGAGAAGCAGGAAATCGAATCTGGGTGTCAATCTTGCGAGCTGCATTCTTGTCGGCGGTCTTGTGTTCAAAACGCTGCACAGACATGGTCAGAAGACCTTGACGAGACCGAGCAAGACTGAGATCAGTTACTTTGAATTGGAAGCATAGCACCGATGGAAGTTTTCGGAAGGTCAGGCGTTTGCTGGCTTCCTGGAAAAACATAGAAAGATGGATTTAGTACTGCACGGCTCCGACAACGAAGTTGGCACATGGTACTTGAGATGCTTTGGAACATTTTTCGCTTTTGCAAGTGTACTTGGCACCTAATTTCTCCGGTTGAGTGAATCTGCGAAGTTCAGCCGTTTGCGGTCTTTAAATATGGAAGAAGAAACGCAACCTCCTAAGACAAGCAGCCAATGTGTTTTCTCCAGCGTTTCCACCTCCTTTAGCCCTGAAATCGAGATTAACGTCGAGCATGGGGTCGATAGTACTCGTGACATTTCCACATCGTTCACACTTGACATCACTTTGTAGTTGTCCTGCAAAGGTAGAGTGTATGATGCAGTTGCAATGTACATTCGTAGAACCTCGAGAGGTCAGGTGGATGGCATTGAGAGTGTTAATAAAGAACTCGTGCGCGTCTTGCTGTGCATATCCAGCGAGATCTGGCGAAGCATGCCATGAAGTAGCGAGGAATGACACTGGTCCGTAGGGTGCGGAATCTTCTAAGTATATCTATATTAGAGTTTGTTCAGTAGAACATACCCTTATTGAGAATTATCCAAACCTCTGTGAACAATTTGTCCATCTCACATGATGTACAATTTTCAAATTTACATTGTTTGGGGTCGTGTTTGTCTGCTAGATAATAACTGCGAAGGAGCGGGTTGTGAACAAAGCATTGGAGGACGGCATTCAGGAAGCATGTCTGGCCCAGATTGAGGAGCCCCCGCTTTGCTGTGGAAAAATGGGATGAATTCAATGTATATCAGAAAAATGGTATATGTATTATATATATACCTTGGCAAGGAATGGTCTTACACCCTTCAAGGGCCGCGACGTCCTTTTCATTGGGAACCCAAGGTTTGAAAATTTGTCTCGGCAAAGTCTTCGTGGAGTTGACTGAACAAGAGGCTCATCAATTCCTGTTATATAGTTGGAGGAGGAACATTACTTTTTAAATTCCCATATTTCTCTTCTGCAAGATTCTTCGTTTCCCAAAATATTGTGCTCAACATATGGTCATATATGAAATCATCGCACTGGTTACAAAAGATAGTTCCTGTAGTCGCATCAACACCTACACAGTGTTGGTCAACCACTGTCATTGAACAGTTGAACGGTTGAAATAGGACTTGCAAAAATCGTGATCGGTCTCCTGGAGGTGGCGAGATATATGTCCGTCCAACCAACAGCCGGTATACGGACAATGCAGACATGCAAATGGCCTGGCTAGTGTGAGGCCGCATTTGCGGCAAGAAGGCGCTGTAACCTGAAAACAATCAGTCCTGATAGACTGACGCCAATGCTGGATGCTCACCTTGCGCCTTTTTACAGAGCCTTTAACGCTATGATAACGATTTATATTCCAGTTCACAACAGACTTATATTTAGCCAAAAGTTGCTGGTTGACACCGCTTTCTTCGAGAACGATTGCGAAGTGGGGGCACGAGTTCGTTGTTGGGTCCGACATCTCAGCAGACGTGATTACTGAGGATTCAAGCAAGCACCTTGACAAAAGTACCTTGACAGCATATCCAACTGGGGAACGACAGACTGTGGCGAAATACAAACCAAAAATTCTGCTCGACGTTGTACAGCCCAACTGGTGACGACATATGATGTGACTGACGTGTGACCTGTCACATATTAAACTATATTATTATTTATGTTCAAGAGGTCGTCCTATAATCCGTGCTGTTAGCCTGGAACTGTGCTGTATCGTCGACGTATCTGTATTTCCTGCGACCTCGAGGATCTCTCCAGATCCCTAAAGCACAAATAGAGCTGGTGGCCCATTGCATGTCACGACTGTTCACAACTTGTTTCTCGTTCCTGAAGTCGTCAAGGGCACCTGATCATGACCAACTGATTCCGTCGCATCCACGGAAGGCACGGAAAGATCTCTCCGCATCGTGTTGTTTCTGCCACGTCTCATCACAAAACGGATTTCTTGTGGTATGGGAGGTATCGACCCGGCCTAAGCGACGTATGGCGAGAAAACTGATTATTTTTCCCAAGAACAGCGACTTTATCGCTTTCCAGGACCATCGTCCAGCAGCCAAATATCATTTTCAGGTTGTTCCAAAAATACACATCGGTACGTCGTAACGATTTCTTTCGGTCTCACTTCCATCGAAGTTCATTCATCTTCAGGATCTGTCAAAGAACTGCGAACAGCTGATATCAGTCTAGGTGTGTTCATGACAATTGGTACTATCTTTGATTTGGAGTTTCATCTTTTGTCAGTGAGAAAAATGAGTGAGATTGGGCATATCCTTCTTGATGATCACGAGGTACCGTCCACCATGCGTAGGTACGCTATTTCCGAATGGCGGTTGGAGCATGATTAACTACTGCACACGTATAGAATGGGATTCCATATTCCACCTTATAATTCTGTCAACCATCTTCACTTGCATGTAATCGGTTTGCCGTTCAAGTCCATCGGAAAAAGCGTAAAATACCCGATAATCTCTGGTGGAAGTACTTATCATAAAGGCTTCGGCTGGTTTGCTGAAGTTGGCCAGACAATCAAAATTCTCGAAAGCGGTAGACACGTTGGTGTGTGGCCATGTTGAAATCTCACCACATGGACCCAGGAATATGTCGTTTGCTGTTCTATCTTTGTCTTTAACCCACCGGCACGTCATAGTTTTGCCGATTCCCAATTCGGCGGCTCAACGGCCGTCAGCGTGTCAGATTCGGTAGAAATGGCGGAGGTGTATTGTTAACCTGTATGCCTGCTGACCGTGTACCTAAAGTTATCTGCTTTTAAGTGACAAAGTGTGATAAAGTTGCTCCAGCCGAAATGATGACGCGAACACCTTGACATCTCCAGAACGCTTCGCCACCATTGACAAATTGGTAATGGTAAGTAGACTACCGTTTGCCCGCTCATCAGTTGTTTTCCTAGGTTTATCATGCTCATCTGGCCGCAGCTCAGTGGTCTCCATCATTGTTTGAGGATTAAATTTGGACCGAGAATTGCCAATGACCCAAGAGTCCTAGATTGGGTGTAGTCCTTTTGACAAGCGAGGAGTCAGTGCGTGATGGACTCACGCGAAAAATGTTATGAGAATTACATTACAATGATCCTCACATTGGTGCGCTATTTTATGACCACGATCCTGGCTTCTTATGGGTGTATTTTTAGGACATGTATGCTCCCTTCAAGGAAATTTTGATGATCTCTGACGCCCGATTATCATGTATCCTAGGACCTGGAAATTTCGAGGTTGGTTGAGCCGAACTAAATCCTCATTCCTCGGAACAATAGCCCGTTTGGTACGTTTCACTGATTCCGAATTCTCATATCGTCGACTCCTCGCCGAGCCGGTTTATGATTTTGGTGCGAAAAGTTGATCTTGTGCGCGTTGACCTTACTCTTTTCTGGTATTGACTCATCTTATGGCCCGGAGTGTATGACACAAAATCTGAGTTGTTTTCGTCTAGCATTCTTTGTGAGAAACATCAAGGACCATGGATTATAAAAACCCTATGGTTCAAACTTGTCTTGACTGACCTGTGCTAAGGATGATCAAATTGACTTCCTGCGTCTCCGCTCTCCTCTTTCTCAGGTTTTCTGTTGCTGCTCCAGCTGCGTCGTCGGCTGTAATGAGCGCGGAGAGCTCGGGGGCCAGCCTTCCCATTCCATCTCCCTCGACAGCTGCTAGCAGCATGATTGACAGCGCCACCTCTCTTGCAACTCCTAGCACGGCCCTTCGCCCTAGTTCTACGGGTGTGACTGTACCGTCGGCCACATTACCTGTAATTTCCTTGGATCCTAATGAACCCCTGCTGGGAAACCTTCAGCCCATTCGGGGTCCCCTCGGCGCTCCGCTCTTGGGTCCCACGGATACAGAGATAGTCGAGCAGAATCCTGATTTACTTGCGCCTCCTACTACCGACCACGGTTCAATGTAAGTATAGTTTCTGAATTCAATCAGAATGTGCATTCAGACTGTGTATAAGCGATAATGCCAAGTGGCCTTTCAGCCTCAGTCATAACAGGCTTCAAACTGGTGGTTGGGCAAGAAATCAGAACGGTTGGTAGTCTGGTGTTGTCGACATGAGTCCTCCTAACGATTTTACAGTCGGACAAATGCCACTCGCCACTGGTACCTTTCTCATCCGTCACAGATTTTTGGCCTGACATTCGTTCTTCAGAGATGGCAGGTGTGAATATGAGGTTGGAACCTGGCGCAATCAGGTGCTTTAGAGAGATCATCGAGTCATCCACATTCTGATCGACCAAAAATTTTTAGAGAACTTCATTGGCATAAGACCTCCGAAGTATGTCTAGTAGACTTTATCAATTTTTTGTTACACTTACTTAACATTGTATAGTGGGCATACATCCTTAAAGTGAGTGAAGTGATTAAAGATTCTTGTTTACTAATTGATTTTGCGAAGGGAAAGACGCAGGTAACATCTGTTGATACCTTGGGGCGAAACTTTATTTCGACTGTCGTATGTCCCATTCATTCGAGCAAAAAGTTTTCTTCGAGCTCTTTTCCCTCCCAGGGCCCCGGCGATCTTTGGTTTTTCCCACCTGGTATCCCACATTCCCTTCAAGGAACCGACGACGACCCAGAGGGTACTGAATTCATACTGGTCGGTGGATCGTTACCTTCGTTAGATATCTCACACATTGACGTGCCTAGGTCTTCGATGATGGCGAATTCAGCGAAGATTCAACATTTTTGGTTCGTCAGATTCTCCTGTCTGATTAACGCCCATTGAACTTGACGGTCAGGTAACCGATTGGCTTTCCCACGTGCCAGTTGAGGGTAAGTGGCCAAATTCAGTTTCTTGATGAGTCAACTCTGATATCTTGTGCTCAGTGCTTGAAAAGAACTTGAAAGTGTGAGTTTGACGTCTCTCGTTGACCTCGTTCCCACATGCCTTTCACGTAGCAATGCATCCGCTCTTGCAGGAATTCCCGCTGAGGAGCTCTACATCTTCCCGGCAGGTAATCAGTTCCTAAATCCGAAAGCTCCTTTACGAACATCGTGTAGCCCTTCCCGGACCAGACAGTGATGGAGTTACCAGTCCACAAGGATCTATTCCGCAACCTTTCACTTTCGCATTCTCTCAGGTCAATGCCACACAACTTTCAGGTGGCAGCGTCAAGGTTGTCGATTCGTCTACATTTCCCATCTCTACAACAACCAGCGCCGCAGGTGGGTAAAACTGCTTCAAACATGAAGCTAGTTCTGATGGGCTGTGCTAGAGGTTACTGTCAACCCTGGTGCGATTAGGTGGGTGATCGGTTTCAGATATATTTGAGGCCCTACTGACTAAGTAGCTTAGGGAGCTCCACGTGAGATTTGTCGCTTTTGGAACCTGCATACGGGTATTGATGATATCCTAGTGGCATCCTACCCAAGATGAATGGAGCTTCTTCATGTAAGTTCTGGTAACCTCCCACTCGTACAAGCTTTGACTGGAGAAAAATCCACTAGTGAGGGCACAGGTCGTATGACCATCTTCGGTTCTCAATCGAATGCCAGAACATTCAACTTCCAGGTGAGTCATAAGCGTCGGACCTGGACTTCTGTGCACCACTTACGAATTGACAGGCTGGAGACATTGGTGGGCAAATAAATTATGTGATTTCTGATCGCCCTATTCATTCCCTTCTTTTCGTAATGAAGGCTATGTTCCCGCAACATTTGGTAACGTTATCTGTCATATTATATCATTTTCATCCTTGACGGGCTGTGAACAGGGCACTATGTTGAGAATACCGGGAACACGACACTCAAGTTCTTAGAGATCTTCAAGTCAGGTAAATAATACCTCTCTATATCCTTCAATATGTCTCCTGACACGTCTTGCCACCAGACGTATTCCAAGATATCAGTTTGGCCCAGGTACGAATGACAATTTAATTGTTATGTTTCAGGATTCTGACAGATCCCATGGACCTAGTGGCTCGCATTGACACCGCCCACACTAGTTCAAGAACATCTTGGACTTCCCCTTGACGTCATCAATCGACTGTCCAAGACGAAAGGCATTGTCATTGGATGAAACTTCTTCAGTGAAAACCATTGATGGTGCTTGATGGCATGAAACCTTAATGTAACTCATGTAGAATAACCCAATGTCTTTTCAGACTTAGTTAACAAGAGTCTAAATCTCATGGAATCCCTTGTGTCAAAGTTTTTCCGGTTCGGCACAATCGCCCCGACCTTCTCTTCAAGTTAATCCAGTGCTCGTGTGACGGGTGGTATACGTGCGAACATGCGGCATTGTCAAGCCTCTGAGTGAGTATTTTGAAAATGATATTGTAAACAATCTGTCATAGCAGCATGGCGTCACTGGACATAGGCAACATCAACGATGGGAAGCTTTTGAACTCGGAGGTACCGGAGCTTATTGCATCTTTTGTCATGCTCCATGGAACATGACTACACGAACAGGTAGATCATATGTAGCGTCAAGATATATTTATGTGAAAAAAACTGCGGCAGCTTCCAAAAATATATTCTGGGGAGATAACCATCTTGGGATATTTGATCATACCAATGAAAACGTTCCGATATATCGTGATATTGAATTCACACAGAAGCCAATTGTAGCGGCGGCAAGCGCCACCCCTGACTCATTAAAGTGTAAACAAAGTATTGTAATAAAAAATAAAAAACTCAAAGTTTAAGATTCAGTCTGCATATTAGAGGATTGCTTGTGCTGAGGGGGAAAGTCATTCAGAATATCTTGTAAAGTTTGTTTAAGAGAGGGGCAAACAATTTGAGGAGAAGATGTTATGCAGAGTTTTGCCACACATTTGTTCAACCTTGTTCAACCCACTGGATATTCATAGTAAGAGTATGATAAAAATATAAAAGGAAGAAAAATACAGACTTGTGATAAGCAAAAGTTTGTCCAAGTGAACCAACAGTGTGTTTTTGTGACTTGCTTGTATGGGCCATTGCAAGCATGGTGTGACCAAGATCTACATACATAAGGAAGGTGATAACACCAAATTAAAATGGATAATAACAGATCTGTACCAATGCTGAGATTTATCCTGTCTAGTACAGAGACAGCAATAAAGTAGACTAAAAAGGAAAAGGATGTGAAGGTGACTATTGCATCATTGTTAGTGCATGTAAATCAAAAATCAAAGACATTATTCCCATGCATACACAGTTTGCTGCTTACATAAGCAACCATATGGACAAACAAATATTGAATGGGTCACATGATGGTAAAAATTAAAGACATTATTCTCATGCTTACCAACCATATAAATGAACAAATATTGAATAGATCACATGATAGCAAAAATCAAAGAGGTTATTCCCATGCTTATCTAATCTGCTGCTTATATGAGCAACTATATGGACGAATAAATTATTGAATGGATTACATGACAGTAAAAATCAAAAACATTATTTCTATGCTTACTCAGTCTGCTGCTTATATGAGCAACTATATAGATGAATGAATATTGATGGATCACATAACAGTAAAAATCAAAGACATTATTCCCACTTACGCCAGCCTAAGAGCAATCAACAACAAAAAACAAAATCACATGATAGCAAAAATTAAAGACATTTTTCTCACACATAGTCTGCTGCACAGAAAAACCTTGATCTATTCTAGATCTCAGAACTAATTTTGACAGTGTGAAAAGTGATGCTGGCTTCTACTAAGTGAATACTTGAAACAATCCAGGATACACTTCCTTCTTTTCAGGAACACTGCAAGAAATGAGTTAGAAAGAATGTGCTTAGTGCAAGGGAAAATGCACCATGTATGAGAATCAGGAATTAATTTTTCAAATTATAATCAGTGCTAACATAGATGCCTTTGGACAAAATACAGGAGAGCCTGTAAAGGCAACATCTGGAGGCTATGGCTAAGTCACACAGCTGGCAGAGAGAGATCCAAAGTATATTCAGTACTGTCTAAGGTTGTACAGATATAGCTCCACACCTGCAGAGGAAGATCCAAAGAGAACAACTCTGGGGGTTCCCTATGCCAAAGGTGGTGCTTTCAAAGCTCTTAATGCATGGGAGCTACTGTACAGAATAACAGAAAGCCTCAACCCTAATCTAAAACAGTGGAAACCTGGAAACTGTCCAAATCTAAAAGTGGCTATGCTGGAAAACTAACAGTAAATGAATTATGGACAGATAACCAGCACAGCTAGAGTTCTAAAAGTGGTATTGGCTAGTAGGGCTTGAGGAAATGCATAAAGGAAAGTCATAGCAGGGGTGGCCAGAAAAAGAGTAGAGGATGAGAAAAAGGGATGAAAGAAGAGTCCCAATGCAACTATGCTGAAAGACCAACAGTAAATGAATTATTAACAGAAAACTTGTAATAGGCCATGTCATTACAGCATAGACTATTTCCTATAATTATTATAAAGTAGTTATTACATAATCTCTCTTTCTCTATTTTATTAAGTTAAGGCTATCTTACATAACCTGAAGTAGTCTTTTTTGCACAACTGTAGCCAGAAGCAATTGATAGGTTCTGACTTATGGTGCAGTGCATGAAAGGCTCAGTAATCATGTTACATTTTTTTAAGTCCACCTATGATGACTATCTTTGCTATGGCAAGCATTGAACTTCCTTAAAAGAAGTTCAAAACACACTAATCCATGATTGTATTGTGACATTCACAGAGTAGAACATTTATAGAATTGAGTGGGCATACCGATGTCCACAAAGCAAGGAGTTTTTGGGCATAATCCTGGGAATTTGGCAAGTGGAGCATTCTAGAGCGCTCTACAGAGAGTAGGAAATGATGCCACATCACATCATGCCATGGGTGTGGGAGGTGGAGGAATGCTAGGAGGCCTCTTCTCTGTCACTCCCATTTGACCATCAGAAGATGGTTGACTGTCTGCACAGAGTGGAGAGACTGAAGCAGTCACTCCTAGTGTGAGATGAGGGATAAGCCAGATTGAGCTCCATGAGAGCTCAGTAGTTGGAACTGGATGTTCTTGGCGCACTTTGACAAGTGTGCAGGATACTCAAAGAGAATGGCTCATCATTGGGCATAGAACAGAGAACAACATTCTCAGTCTACATTGAAACAGTTCCTGAGCAAGCCCCCAATACCTCAGACACAGATCAAGAGACAGGTCTGGATGAAATTCTCAACCAGAGAGTCCTTGCCTTCTGGAGGGATTGTGTAGAGGTTCTGAAAGCCTCCACAAGACAACGTTTAGCTGCTTGAGTGGCTAAACATATTGCTATCCAGCAAAGTTTAGGGGATAACATTATTCCTAATGTCCCATAAGAGTTCATGGAACTCTAAATTAATTTCTTGGAACAGGAGGTTAAAGAATACTTCTAGGGGAAGCAGCAGCAAGGATCACAAGTATCTTCTGAGTGGCCATCCCCTCTTCCAAGAAGTGACAAACCATTGTTATTGTCATCATTCAATGAAGCATTTTCAATGCTTCAAGCACCTCAGCAGCTTGGGAAAACACACCAGAACTATGCAGTCAGACAGGCTGTGCCAAAGAAGAGCAGCTCTAGGAACAATTGTTCTTAACAAAGCTGCATTGACTGAGGGAGGATCTGCATTTACAGCAGATCCTAATTGCACTTCAGTATGGCATGATATACCACAATAGCGAGGTCTGACATAAAATGACCATGTCATGCTACAACAATTTTGTCAAGGTGATATGAAGGATTATGAGCAATCTTCATTGAAGATCAGGATGTAAGGTTCCAAGGAAACACTGCCAGGACTCCCCTTCTCTCCCCTTTTCCTCTGTTATATCTATTCTCCCCGGTATCCCCATACTTACATTATTCCATTGATTACTTACTTTTAGTCTGGAGTTTAGTCCAGAGCTAGCACAGCCACTGGAGTTTAGTCTGGAGCTAGCACAGCCACTGGACACGTGACCTATGTTTATTTTCTCAGACTCTGGCAGAGGGATCCTTAGACTTGTTCTCTTTGGATTCCCCTCTGCCAGATATTTACCCACTTACTATTCTTGTTATATTTACCTTTTAATATACTTTGGATTCCCCTCTGCCAGTTGTGTGATTAGCCACAACCTCCGGAGGTTGCCCTTACAACCTCCCTGAGCCATCATGCATCATCCCAGGCCATCACACACTCTCCTGAGCCATCACGCATCATCCTGGGACATCACAAAAACCCCCTGGCCCATCAGTGGATCACTTGACCTCCATACAGGCCGCTTGGCCATCACACATCATGCCACTCACCAAATGCTCAAACTGCCATTGATCTCGCAGTCCACCTGCACGATCTTCTCAATACAGCTGCCCTCCACACCTTAGTCTCAATATTGCCAATAACTATCTGTGTTTGTTTAACCCTCTGTCTGATTTCTCTGTGCTTGTTTTAGTCACTACTTCAGCATGCACATCATTGACTGGCATGCACTTCACCTTACTAAGTTTGCCTCCATCTCATCTTGAGGATTTTTCCCATCGACTCAACCACCTTGCTTACCATTCAACTCTGGAGTAAGCCCACCACCCTCAAAACTCACTCCACCATTGCCTCACTGTCAGGGGACACTCCTGTGCCTCCTGTTCTTTTTTTTTTTCCTTTTCTTATCTCTTCTTTCCAGTGTTTCCATACTTACATTTATTCTACTGATTTACTTACTTTTAGTCCAGGTTGGCTGGTGGCTGTGTGCTTTGTCAGCACATGTTCCAGCAGCTGCTGACAAAGCACAGGCCCCAGCAGTCCTTTACATAATCAGGTCATGTGACTTCTGCCACTGCTCCAGCAGTTCTTTACATAATCTGGTCACGTGACTTTTAACACTATTTTTGGACCCTTGGCTCTGGGGAATCTTAGACTTGTTCTCTTTGGATTTCCCTCTGCCAGTTGCATGACTAGCCACAACTTCCAGAGGTCCGCCTTACACTCACACCCCGAAACTCATCCTGGAGCCCTCAACACTGTGTTTACATAGTTCAGCACTCACTTGTGCCTTGTAAGGTCGTTGCTTACTAGGAAAGGCCCCCAAATCAGCAGAACCTGACAGGGGATCAGAGAGATCCCCCTACAATAATAAAGCAGAAAGAGGGTGAGGCCTGCCTCAGAGCAGCTGATGCTTGAAGGAGATCTCCTCCACCTGTGCTAGCCATGTTTGAACCACCCATGCATAAAGAAAGCACAGTGGTGGATCCAAGGACAACTAGTAATGGTCCTCCTACACTTTCATATCCTTGAGTAGATATAGACACATGGCAGCTGAGGAGGTTTGAAATGCCTTCTCAATATTGTAGGTGCTTTGCTACTCCAAGAGTAGAGGAAGCTCACAAATTTCATTGGCAGACAATGCATGATTGTTTGCATGCAACTATTGAACAGTTGTTAGCTGTTCAAGTTGTAATACCAGAGGGGGTGAAACCCAAGCAACCAGAATCTTTAAAGGTTGTGACCCCATTATACTAGATCCTCCAAGTTCAGTGAACTTAAAGATTGGTTCATATGCATAAACTATGCAATGACTCAGTTAGGAGGAGAGGAGTGAGAACATGAAAAGATTCTTGCTCTCATAGATTATTTGAGTACTTCAGCACTCAAGTGGTACGTGCATCACATTATACACATAAATAGAGCACAGGCACACTGTACTTTTGAAGATATGATCCTTGCTTTGTATGATTGCTTTGTGCAACCCTCAACTATGCAGGATGCTCGTGATGCATTTTGCAAAGTAAAGTACACTGCAGATAAGGGCATGCAGGGCTTCTATGATGCCCTGCTAGACTAGGCTCAGAACATGGTGGTCTTCCCTGATGAATTTGTGATTTGAGAGTGATTTTTAGAGAGTATTTCCTCTGATATTCTTATTGCTCTCATTTGTAATGAGGGACTAGCACCAAAAGTGAACACCATTGAGGAGTTTATTTCTGAGGCTAGAGCCTATAAAAGCAGCCTAAAAACTGCAGCACACTATTTAGAGCGCAGCAAAAATTATACAGAACATAGTGGTCCTATAGTCACTAAATAGAGTGATGATGCACCACCACAATAGGAGGTTCCTCAGGGACCTCATGTGCCAGTATGACCTTGGGTTCTACCAATAGCACCACAAGGTGCAGGGCATGTTATTCTGAAGCATGGACCACTGTTTAAACCTTGACAGGTGGTGGTGGAGCAGCTGCCCAAGGTGGTGACCAATACAGTTGGTCACCCTCCTCAGGATAGCACATCTCCTATAATGTGCTACAATTGTGGCAGGAACGGCCACTTATCTTGAGAATGTTGAATGCCACATAAAGTGGCTCCACAGAGACATGTATGAGCAGTGCACACTGTGGTGCTATCCAAAGTGCCTGAGGAGGATCAGAAATCTAACCTTGGTTGTGACCAGGAACCTGGTAATGAGGCTGAGGAGCTGGACCCTGAGTCTTCTCCTCAGGATGAATATGTCGAATTAGAGACATATGACAATGAGTATTATACTTGTGGTAGTGATAGTGAGGAGCTTCATGCTCTCACTGACTATGGACCTAGAGAGGATCTATGAGATGATTCTCCTAACTAAGTGTGTATGTGCAAGGTTAAATTGTTGGTGGACAAATCTGCCATGGAGCAACCAGTGGTCTTGGTCACAGACAAGGAGTGTTTGGTAATCTGAGTAGAGGTTAACTGTCAGGTTCCACTGACCTAGGAGCCTTTTCCAAGAAGCAATGCCCTTACAAGGCAGACTTGAGTACCGAACTATGTGTGCTCAGGGTGTCGATGGCTCTAGGAGGTGTTTCAGAGCATGGAAAAGTTGAAATGGGCAAGTCC
>JAGGAT010000353.1:0-35989 GCA_017657195.1 Termitomyces sp. T70a
AAAGGAGAAGGCATTTCAAACTGAACTACTACACCTACTGTGAAACATGGAGGAGGGAATAATCTCATGGTATGGGGCTGTATGGGTTGGAATGGGGTAGAAAAGCTGGTAGAGGTGGTGGAGATCATGAATGCAGAACAGTACTGTGAAATTTTGGAGGATGGAGCAAAGGAGAGCTTTGAAAAATTGGAGATAGAGAAGGGTGCCTGCTACTTTCAACAGGACAATGACCCCAAACACAACTCAAAGAGGGCTAACAAATGGTTTGAAGACAGCAACTTTGATGTCTTCTGGTGTTCAGCCCAATCCCCTAATCTTAACCCTATTGAACACCTCTGGGAGTACCTCAAGGAGCAGCTTAAGCAGTATGAAACACCTCATGGTATGCATGAATTGTGGGAGAGGATTGCAAAGGAGTGGGATGGAATACCAGCAGAAGTATGCTAAAGACTGATAAAAAGCATGCCTAGAAGGATTCAAGCAGTTATCAAGGCAAATGGAGGACATACAAAGTACTAAATACCAAAATTAGAGATGCTCAAAAAACTGTCCCAATGAGTAGATATTTTAAAATGGCCATTACTCCATCAGTTTTGATTTAAATTACATAAGCTAAGATGCAATTTGTAGCTGCAATGCCATAGTATTTTACATGATTTAACTAGAATTTTAGATACTTCCAATCTTTCATGCCAATGTCATTTTTCAAAAAATATAAAACATTCAGACAGTTTTTTGAGCCACTGTAGATAATACAGAGATTATTCTATGATATGCATAAGTATGTGTTCATTGTGTGTGTGTATAGATTGTTTGCTCACTCTCAGTTTCTAGATACTGACTGAGGGTGATTGTTGCCTTTGCTTGTATATATATGCCCTCATTTTGTGTCTGTATGACCCTGACTACAATCCTGATGCTTATCATCTGGTAACCAATTAATGCATGCAGTGTAGTGACTTGTGAGTCTCAACACTCCTCCTCATCATGAGCATTGGTCATTTGAATTGAATCAGCTCCTCCTTATGTGGAATACTGAATCATCCCTAAAATACTTCATAGTCTAGTGAACTGTGGAGTCACAAGAGCCTTTGTGAATATATTTGCAATATTGTTCTTAGTATTGATGTAACAAACAGTAATTTCTCCTGACACCACACATTTTTGCAGGAAATAATACTTGATATTGATGTGTTTCACTTGTTGGTATAGCATAGAATCTTCTAAGTGTTGATAGCAGAATTGTTATCACAGAGTATTATTGTCACACCTTTTGACATGTGTCCAAGTGCCTCCAGTAGTGATCACAGCCATATGCATTCTTGGGCTGCCTTCAAAAGCTGCTATATACTCAGCTTTGCATGATGAAGCTGCTATGGTTTGTTGTTTGCATGTCAACTATGAGATTACCCTGGATCCTAATGTCCATGCATATCCTTGAATGCTCCTCCTCATGTCCAGGCAGTTAGCCCAGTCCAAGTCAGTGAATCCTACTAATTGTATTGGATGTCAGCCACCTAGGGATATATCATAGTTCTTATCCCTTTCAAGTAGCATAAGGTCCTTATAGCAGCATTCCAATGAGTGTGGGTGAAGCAATCAAGATATTGAGAAAGTTGCTAAATAGCATACTGAATGTCTCAGTGCATAGATATTGCTAATCATATTAAGCCTCCCACTAGCTATTAGTAAGATATACAGGCAATTCTTTCATAATTTGCATCTCACAGTGTTGATAGGTCCACTTGTCATAGTTTTGTTCTAGGCTTCATCAGTGTAGACAGTGGGGTAGTGTCTGTCTATCTAAATTGCTGAACCAGTTTGTCAATAAGGACAGTTTGAGATAAATGGACTCAGTTCTCTTCATGTTCCCAAGCAACTGTTATCCCCAGTATGTGTTTCAGTGTGCCCAGGTCCACAATTGTCCATGTGCTTGCCATCTCTTGCTTGAATCATGTACCCACCTCCCTTATGCTAGATAATGCTAGAAAGTTATCAACATGTACTCCCACAATCACTGTGCCATATTCTGTTGTCCTGTGGTAGATGCAGGCCTTGCAGGTGAGTCATGTAAATCCCCATCCATGCATCTGCTCATCTAAGGTCTTGTTCCAAATCCTTCCTGCCTGCTTCATGCTGTATAAATACTTGACCAGTTTGTATACTCACTGTTCCTTTCCCTTCTCTTTGAACCTCTTAGGTTGCTCCATATAAATGGCTTCATTTTCAGGTAGAAAGCTATTGAAAGAAGCAGTCTTAACATCAATTTGATGAGCCTCTCATCCTAGGGATGTCATAACCCATCTGCCCACCTCTGGCCCCAGAACCTCCACAGCCACAGCCACCCCTGCACTCAGCCACCCCAAGACAACTCTACCACACCAACCTGCTGACCAACCAACACCTGCCATCAACTGACACCTGCCTTCAGCTGACACCCATTACACCAATCTTATCACCCACACTGCTAGGACTTCTGCCCAGAGCCCCAGGAGTGCCACCCCCAGAACTCACTGAGACTCCTCTGAGACTTCCTTCCTTTAGTCCAGGAGCTGGACTCACCCTTGTACTTAAGCTGTAGGACTATGACTAGTTACAGTAGTCTTGATATTACTGAAATCCTCCATACTCATTTACACTTGTTTCTGGTCTTATTTCATACTCTCATCTCTCATCTCTATATCTATTTCATACTTGTCTCAACTTAATTCACTTGTTTTTGCTTCTCTCTTGCTTTGCCTGAGTCTCAACTCCAGTTTCCCTCCTTCATCTTGACTTAGCCTTCTCCAGTTTCCCATTGCTCATTCCTAGTTCACTTCACTCATCTCACTCCAATTCACTCTCCTCTGCTCTTGGAGCACTCATCTCATCTCTAGCCTCATCAACCCTCAGGCCCTCTTCAAGCCCCACTAATTACTGCATGCCTTACCTTGGACTCATCTCAACCCCTCCTCTTTTGCCTTACTGGCTTCACTCTACTCCCAGATCCACTCTGACTCCTCATACTGAAGTCTTGCAGCTCCAGCACTCTTACCTTAGCTCCAGAGCATCCTGGTCCTTACTCTATGCTTGCTGGTGGCTCCTGGCACATGTGACTCAACATCAGTTCACCTAATAAGGGCTTGCCCAGTAATTTGGGCCACCATGGTCAATAGAACCTGATAGAGATGCTGCAAGATGTAGCAATATTTGCCAGGATTCTGTGCATGTTGTAGGTGATGTAGTGTGAGTGTAGTCTTTCTCACATACTTGGTTAAATCCCTGCACAACATGTTGTGTCTTGAATCTGGTTATCTTGCCATTTTTGCATTTTATTGTGAAAACTGGTCATTCTTTCAGGGCCCAATAACCATATAGTACATCATTCCATGATATCAGAATCCATACACCCATATTTCTGAGGGATTTCAGTTCATTTTGGTACAACTCAATCTATCTCTTCCTATCTATTAAGTTCTGCATCTCTTGCCACATTTGTGGGGCATTGAGATCAGCTTCAGCTTTGATATATTGTGTGTGGTCAGTCACATTGAGAGCAGATAGTATCTGTTCTAGGTTCAGTTCTTCCCTGATGTTGTCAAGAACCTGTCTTTGGTCAGCTCTATTCTGTTGGACACACTCTGCAGCTTCCTTGGATTGCCTCACTGCTCTGTCAGTGCAGGATTCTCAACTCTCTTCTTGGTCAATCTTCTCTGTGGACATGACTGTTCTTGTTTACCATCATAGCTGTGGTTGGGGTGCTGATTCTTCCTCTCCATGGTGGTCATCTGCTACTTGCCCATATCTTGGAGGAAAATTGTTGTTTGTAGGATTGAGTATTGGGCCTGAGATTCTTGGTGTCTCATCATTATCATTTGTGTTTGTGGGTTATATTGGAGTACTCACTGCATGCCCAGCAATTGTGGTCATGTCTGGGAAGTCAGTGCTTTGATTTCAATCTGTGATGTAAGTTTATTGTTTTGTAGTGGTTGCAAGGCATTGTTGTAGCTTTCTATGACATGGTACTAATTGTATATCTTTCTTGCTGCTCAATCATGACATCAATATGCTTTTGAGTTAATGTCCTATCCAATTAGCATGCATTCTATTGAATGTCCAAATATCTTGGAGTCGTGTTGACTTAAGATTTGCACAAACACTCAGCAGCCTATTTCTTGAATATATAAATATGATAGTCTCTTTCTGTACCATAATTCATCAGGCATTACATCATGTATGTCTGAGGCTTTTGTCTTTCCATGGAGGTGAGCAGCTGTCAAATAGAATTTGTCTCACAAGAATATTGGGCATTTTGCAGTAAGCCTCATTGCATGTGTCTTTCCTTCTAATGTTCAGTGCATTCTTTCTACTCTACTCATGTGTGGGGAGATATAGGGTGCTTTGACTTCTAAGATGACATCTTTCTGTCAGTACCATTCTCTGTAATGCTCTCTGTTGACCATTATGACCTGTCCTTAATATCTCTAGATGCAGTCCAGTTTTGTTTTTGTATGCAAAAATCTAGGCCTTAAGTTCATCAAAGCTGTTGTCTTTTGATTTCAACAGGATTGACCATGGTTTATTAGTGTCACAACCCACTTACTCCAGACCTCCAGATGTCACAACTGTCACAACTGTCACATTCCCCCTACTCCAGACCTTCCGACATTATCTCCTGCCAAGTCTGAACCTCATGACATCATCCCTTGCCTACTTTGGACCCCCTGACATATCCTGACCCCTCCAAACTTCTTCTGAAACTCCTCTGCTACCTTTATAGACTATTGTCACATCTTTCAGTGAGTCTGGCCCTATTTATATCATCTATTAGGCATCAAGTCCAATGCGGATCACACCATCTGCATAATCTATTAAGTATACAATTGTTTATCTGCTCTGCTACTCTTTATAAAATTCTGGTTTTTATTGTAGATATCCAGAACTAGTGCTGGGAGTATATAAGATTATAAGTAGCTCAGATGTACCTTAGTCTTGATATTGAACAACTGTTACTGTGATCTCTTATTTCTTTCATGCTTGCCATTTCTGTCTCTCTTCATGCTTGCCCCTGTGAATACTTGTCTAGCATGCACTACCTCAACTAGCATGCATTACATTGACTAGCATGCACTACACTACTTATCAAAACTCTAGTCTCATCAAGGAACTCCATCCTTGACTTGACCTTCACCTAACTCCAATTTCTATATTCCAGGACAAGCCATTTAACTATGGACTTGCCCGTTTTGACATTTCCATGCTCCAAAACACTTCCTGAAGCCATCAACATACTAAGCACATATAGTTTAGCACTTGAATCTGCCTTGTAAGGGCATTGCTTTTTGAAAAAGGCTCCCAGGTCAGTGAAACCTGACAATTAATAAAATTGTCAACAATATTCATGACATAGTTATTTCCAGTGCAAGATGTAACTGCTGCTGGCCCCTTCAATCTACCCAGACCTTTTTCAGTCTCCTCCTTACCCTATGCCCTTCTACTTCCTCATGCTCTGGTCTGCTTTTCAAGGATATATTAATCACACTTAGGAGGTTTGGAGAGAAATGAGGAAAACATACCTTTGAGCATGCCTGCACATGCCATCTGAAGGATAGACTGAGATAATTTGTATGTCTCAGTCAAAGATGCCAAGATTATATATCAGGTGAAGCATGTACAGTAAATGCATGATTGGTTATGGTGTCAAGGATTATAGAAACCACAATTGGGTATGAGAGTGCTAGTAGCCATGAGTTTTCTACTCGATTTCTTCTCTAGAGAGACTCCCATGTCATTGAATATTGCTGATACTCTATGTTCTCATGCTATTCTGCTAATAGATAAGAGGCAGACCATTGATTTTAGCACATAAAGTGCATTGTTGAGATCAAGATATACTCCTTCAATGATGTATGCATGAATAGTTCTTATACTAATAGCTGCAATAAGAGATCCTCCTACTTTGCATATCTGTTTTGCAAAGATCAAGTCTATCCTGATGAAGTTGTTGCAGTTCAGTGATATATGAACTGTTGTGTCTGAGTTTGAGATATGATTCTAGAATTTTGTCCTTGCATGATAACACTGATTTGAGATCTTCAGCCTCAAGTGTGGTGGCCTTGTACCTATTGGACTCTGTCTTGGATTTTATTCCAGATTGAGACTTCTCCTCAAGAACAACCCATGCATTGAATTCCAAGCCCTCAACATCAACAAGGAATCCCATGCCTAGTAACATGTCAGAACTGAGGCTAGCAAACTCCATCTGCATGTTAGCCCCCTTTAGCTGTGGCTAAGTAGGCCACAATGGTTGCTGAGTCTCCCTCCAAAGTGAATGCACTGCCCCCTACTGGGCTAAGAGCAATCTTCAAAGTTGCTCTGCCTTTTTTCTCTCTCTTCTTTTCTTTGTCTCTTTTTTTTTGTTGTTATAGAAGGCTAAACATGCTGCTTTAGACTTGTCAGCAGACTTTCCTGCCATTCCACTACCCTCTAAAATGCACCATAGAGTGGTGTGTCCAGTGCATATATAGGCTGGGCACTTCTAAGTTTTGCATGACATACATGTGAGATCCTTTGCCTGAGATAATTTGGTGGAGAAGGCAGCCAGCATAGAATCAGTAAGCATGGCAAAAGACTTGTCAGCTTCAATACTGTTCCCTCTCCAAAAAAAGTCTAGTCTTGGTCAGCCCATACCTCAGAGTGTTGGAGGCCTGCCTGAGGTTATGGGAAATAATAGACCTGATGTGTGCAAAGAACATATCTGAAAGAGCAGACAGCACTGCAATGGACTTCAGGAAGTCCTTTGTCACCGCTCCAGCATCAAATGTGCAACCAATCTTCTCAAATATTGTATTGACTGTCTTGGTGAGTGATTTCAAGAGAGTGCATTTTATGGTAAGGGTCTCTTGAAGGAGCTACACCTACTTAACAGAGACAGCTTCACCATAGTGGTCTTTCAGATAAGACCACAGGGTCTCAAGATCATTCTTCTCAGTGCAGAGCTTCTGTATGGATGAAGACAGTGCATACTTCAGGAATAAGCATGCAAGGCAATGATTTGAGGTCTAAGCATAGTAGGCCTTAGGCTCATAAGTGGCATGTGGCAAGGAAATAGGATTGAACCCATAGTCTCATAGTTGGGCCATTGAGAGTTCAAGCTTCATGGAATATGCCCACTCAGCATACTTGGCATCATATTTGTCTAGGACATGCCCTGTCCAGGGGGATGTAATTCTTCCTATAGGGAGGACTGTCAGGTTTGCAGAGCTATCAATAGTCCACATCATTTTGATTTGCTCAGTCAAGGGGGTTTCAGGAGAATTCAGAGTGGTTGTTGTTGTTGGCACTATGGTAGACAGTGATGAGTAATATCAGTATGCTGAACAGTTGGTCCAGTAGTGGGTGAGCACAGCAGTGGCTCACAAGTCAGACAATGTATGAGTAATGCTTTCTAAAAGGCAACACAGCACAAGCTCATAACCTGTTAAAAATGCACACTAGATAATACAAATATTATTTCTCAGTCTCTGGATACTGACTGTATTTGCACACCTAGATAATATAGAGATTATTCTACAATATGTGCAAGTATGCATTTATTGTGCATGTATAAATTGTTTACTCACCTTCAGTTTCTGGATATTGATTGAGGGTGATTGTTGCCTTTGCCTGTATATATATGCCCTCATTTTATATCTGTATGACCCTGACTACAATCCTGACACTTATCATCTGGTAATCAATTGATGTGTGTAGTGTAGTGACTTGCAATACTCACACAACATACCTAGATTATTATACTTACTATGTGTTTATAGGTACATACAATATAGTCATATTTTCACATTTCTGAGGATTATTGTACTTACTATGTGTCTATCTGGGTGTTGGTCACACCATTGCTCATACAGCTGGTGCTGCCTAGTTGAGATTTCAACAGTCTTGTCAGAATGACTTCCTTGCATCTTAAAAGCATTGTCTGCATATGCCAATGCACTCCCTTCTATTTCCTCCTTCATTTTTGTGAGTGCAGTCAGACCTAAGAACAAGTATAAATCTATTCTATGGTTCCAAGATCTAAAATAGATCAAGGTTTTTCTAAGCAGCGGACTATGTGTGGGAAAAATATCTTTGATTTTTGCTATCATGTGATTGATTTTCCCAGTGGGCCAGCATGTGAATAATATCTTTGATTTTTGCCATCATGTGTTTGTTTGTTAAGCAAGGTGGGGCATGTGAATAATGTCTTTGATTTTTGCCATCATGTGATATGTTCATCTGGACGGTTGCTTGTATAAGCAGGGATAGGGCGTGCAAATAATATCTTTAATTTTTGCTGTCCTGCGATACAGCAGGCATGGAGCATGTGAATAATGTCTTTGATTTTTGCTGTCATGTGATGTGTTCATCTGGATGGTTGCTTGTGTAAGCAGGCATGGAGCATGTGAATAATGTCTTTGATTTTTGCCATCATGTGATATGTTTGTCTGGATGGTTGCTTGTGTAAGCAGGGATAGGGCATGTGAATGATGTCTTTGATTTTTGCCATCATGTGATATGTTTGTTTGGATAGTTGCTCATGTAAGCAGGAGATGGGTACATGAATCACTACTGGCACTCAATTGTGTTTCCTTGGAAAAAAAGTCAAAAAGAAACTTGTTATGCCATTTTCTATGTGGCTATTTCTAAAAGTATCTAAACAGAGGAAATTTGCTTTTTTCTATTGTAAAAAGCTGGTAAAGAAACAGATGACAGGTTTTTTTCCATTAAAAACATCTTTTGGCCCAGCAGTAAATAATGTCTTTGATTTTTGCCACTATGTGATACAGCAGGCATGGGGCGTGCGAATAATATCTTTGATTTTTGCTGTCATATGATAATACAGCAAGCATGGGATGTGTGAATAATGTTTTTGATTTTTGCTATTATATGATACATTTGTCTGGTTAGTTGCTCATGTATGCAGGGGATGGGCATGCAAATAATGTCTTTGATTTTTGCTATCATGTGATACAGCAAGCATAGGATGTGTAAATAATGTCTTTGATTTTTGCCATCATGTGATGTATTCAACATTTAATCCATCTGTTCAGAAAGCACATAGTCGATATATTGGTGTTATGTCATTTTGAATGTAAAGACTAGGCAAAGGAATATATATATAGAGAGATATGGATTTGACTGTCAGGGGACACTCCCTTCTCTCTCCTTCTCTCTTCCTTTTTCCTTTTCACATCTCTTCTTTCCAGTGTCTCCACACTTACATTTATTCTATTGATTTACTTACCTTTAGTCCAGGTTGGCTGGTGGCTGTGTGCTTTGTAAGTGTTTGTCCCAGCAGATGCTGACAAAGCACCAGCCCAGCAGTCTTCTACATAATTGGGCTATGTGACTTTCAACACTATTTTTGGACCCTCAGCTCTGTGGAATCTTAGGCTTGTTCTCTTTGAATTCTCCTCTGCCAGGTGATTAATTACTTACTATCCTTGTCATATTTATCTTCTAATATACTTTGGATTCACCTCTGCCAGTTGTGCGGTTAGCCACAATCTTTAGAGGTCACCCTTACATTGACTTCATACAAAGCGGCATGCATTGCTTGTTTTTTTTGTAAGTTTTTTTTTATTACTTTTATTCTTATAGATTTACACTCAAATGAGGACAACGCAGCATTTCTACACTGCTCACCACACAATGCTGAGAGGGCTGACAAATGAAAACAAAGAAGTTGTGATGCTACATCTTGAAATTGAAGAAACCAAGGACAATGTTTTCTGGCAGAACAGGCCATACAAGAGGGTCTGAAATTACCCTAGGTGGGAGCGGTTTGCACTCGATTGAGTTTTAGAGGTCATGAAAACATGTATAATGGGAAACATAAATGTATATTTTATTTGTGTAGTTTAATCAAAATTGTCAAATTAGAGAATACAGAATAACATAACTAATGACTAGCAGATCTCAGTCATGCCATGCTTGCAATGGCCCATACAAGCAAGTTAGTGAGTGTATAATAATTAGTGTTTAATGTGACTCACCTTTTCAGTTCAATTTAAGTGACTGAGAGGTCATTACAACTATTTATTCTATATATGTATCCATGTGAACAATGCAGCCATTGTTCACAGTGTGATAGAGAAAAGAAATATTGTGGCACAATGCAAGCTATAGTGGCTCTGTGGCCTCATGTAAGCTCAGAGTGTCTGTGTAATAGGTCAAAGAAGTCCAATGTCCTTTACTGCCTGAATCCTCAGTTGATATTTTCTCATCAGATGTCTCATCATTAATAAATGCCCTCAGTATAATTTCCTTTCTCAGTTGATCACTCTCTTTCTTCAAGAATTTTGTATTCTTTTTCTGTGTCTCAGCTTTCTTCAACAAGTCATTGATGTGTGCTACAAACTTATTTGCCTTCTGGATGTCTGGTAGCTTGCATTTGATAACTATAAGATGTCCTTCAAATTCTTTGATCTTATTTAGGACTTGGATTGCTCTTGAACATGGCACTGATACTGACAAAATGGTACTAACTGGTCTGAAAGATGAGTTGGAACTTGGAGCAGACATTGATAACCAAGCAATGTTTGCATGCATGTTTGGTGGTTGACCAAGGAGAAGTTTGATAACATGTCAAGGCATTATATGTGATGCAATCCCTCCTGTCTTCCAAAGTTCTATTTTGAGCTAGAGTTGTACTATATATTTTGAAGTTGATTAATACACATTCTCTGACTCTCTTGTGTAAGTAACAAGAAGAGAGTTATGTCCAGACAAAAGTTTGTGTCCAGCCAAAGACAATCTATGTCACATGTTGCATGTGCTCATTTCATATCTACTTTTTTGCTTTCCTGCACACATGCAAATATTTTTGTCTAGTCAAAGGCAATGTGCATCATGTGCTACATGTGCTCATTTTGCACACATTCCTGACTCTCTTATATAAGTAATGAGACAAGGGGGGTTATGTGCACTTGAATAATTTTTGTCCTGCCAAACTCACTTCAAGATCACATGCCCATGTTGCATAGTCATGCAATGCATCTGCCAAATGAGGACCAGCAAATGCCTGTGAGATAGCATAGAAAGATGGAACAACAGAGCCTTCTATGTTTACTTTGGCAAAAATCTTTCTTTATCATTTGATAAACCCATATATTTTCTTTTTAAATTAGAATATAGTATCAATTTAGTTTCTATCCTTGATCTTTCCTATGATGATCAAATCAAAACCTATATGGATTTCATAAAATTAACTCAAGCTTCAAGAAAAAAATTCAAAGGCAAAGCTAGATATTGATGAGCACAATAAAAATATAAGTGAACAGCCTTTTATGCCAAGTGATTAAATTATTATCAATTGTGCTGAAAATTATTGTAAAGCTTCTGCTTGGTTTTCATCTAAAATTTGTGCTGTTTGTGCATGCCAACAATGTTATTCACCTGTTAATACATTTTCTATTTCTTCTTTGCAAGATGCTACACAATTATATGGTTCTTCTCTTGTATTCTGTCCAAAGGCATCTATGTTCACACTGATGATAATGTCATTGCATTTGAAGAATTGTTGACAAAAATGATGTTTAACTATGGAAGGGACTCTTGTCATATGCTTGTCACTTATTGCATATGTTTATACACGATTTATAATGTTTCAATTACTGATACATGTGTCCTCATTGATAATTCTCCACTTGTATTTCACAAGTATGAGTGTATTTAAATTTCTTCATAACCTGAGGTTTGAATTGTTTTTTTGCTTCAAACTTCAGGTATGTACTTACTTTATCATTGACTCAGCTACAACTAATCATTCTTTCACTTCAAACTTTGGCTGTACATATTGTATATTGAATACATCCATTTTCTGCAATATGCTGCATCAAGAATTAGCTCCTGATCCTGACACATGGTGCATTTTCTCAATATCTTGTACCTAGCACATTCTTCCTAACTCATTTCTTGCAGTGTTTCTGAAAAGAAGGAAGTGCATTCTAAATTGTTTTAAGTATGTCACTTAGTCAAAGCCAGCATCACTTTTTACACTGTCAAAATTAGTCACAAAAACACACTGTTGGTTCACTTGAACAAACGTTTGCTTATTTCTGGCAACACAGGTCTGTATTTTTCTTTCTTTGTATTTTTATCATACTCTTACTATGAATATCCAGTGTTGAACAAGGTTGAACAATTGTGTAGCAGAAACTCAGCATAACACCTTCTCCTCAAACTGTTTGCCCCTCTCTTAAACAAACTTTACAAACTTTACAAGATATTCTGAATGACTTTCCCTCTCAGCACATCAAGTTAACTACCTCTACTGACAAAAACATCTAGCAATCCTCTGATATGCAGACCGAATCTTAAACTTCAGCTTTTTTATTTTTTTTTATTACAATAAATGCATGCTGCTATGGTTTGTTTACACTTTGATGAGTCGGGGATGGCGCTGCTACGACGTTGAACACTAGACAAAACGGATGGAGCGTGGCATGAATTGTGGTGGATATTAATGGGTCCGCGATCGCGAGCGGGTGGCTGGTTCGAACCAGGTCGAGACAAAATTTCCAGGGAAGATATTCATGTAGAATCCAACAATTATGTTATTGATATTCATAAAAAGTTTATCATTTCTTCTAAGTTTGCTATGTGGTAAATTCAGCGCAAAATGTACTCAAAATCTCCGTGTTATGTGGAATATTCTTAAATTCTCCGTTTGTCAGAATCTCGTGAATGACAGGTTTTATTCGAACTGCACTTACATTTCACTCACAAACAACATTGTGAGTCCAGTTATAGCACCTTAGTCAAGAAGCGAAGCAGCTTTCTGAGAACGTGGTTTGATTGAACATCTGTATGGTTTCGGGTGGCTATGAGATGAGAAATCAAATTCTACTCGGAGACCACAGAATGATTTGCTGTACCTCACTGTGCCGTCGCTCTTCTCGTGTACAGGTTCGATGACAACGCCATTCTCGACGGATTTAGTGATGTCGAAAACAGCCAGAGCCATCACACAAGACATAAACACCGAAGCATCCGCAAGATGCATCCCTGATGATAGAACGTCAATTGATGATGAAGTTGGAAGTACGCAGTTGGTACAATACCCGGACAAATTCTTTGAAAGTGTACATGAGGAAAGATCACGGTGAGAGTGGGACTGATGCAGGGCTTACCGTCTTCCAAACCCGAATGCGACATTGCGAGGATCGGATTCAGCTGGTCGATCCTCGGTCGCGATGAATCGCTCTGGATCGAACTTATGTGGATCGGGGTATACCTCTGGGTCATGCAGAATCCCCCTAGAAGGAGTAAAGAAGAAAAGAAATCAAGTTCGTGTATTGTGACTATATTTGACTTACTGTATGTTGACTATCACAATGGTACCCTTTGGGATAAAGTAACCATGGTGCATGTCGTCCTCGACTGAACAATGTGGTAAGCCTAGAAATCGGTTCAATCAAAAGACAATACGCAAGGGAGGCAGGCCACAATCGCTCACCAAGGGGAGCTACAACGTTCCATCGAAAAACTTCCTTTACAAGTGCGTCGATGTAAGGTAGATACTGACGGTCCTCAAGAGTCGGAAGTCGATCATTGCCGACGATAGAATCGATCTCCGCTTGAGCTTTTCTCATGACTTCGGGCGTCAGAGCCATAGCCAGGAAAAACGAGTATATCGCAGATACAGTCTATATTCGAAAGCCATAACCGAAACTTAAGTACTGCAAGTCCGAATAAACGGAAAAATGACCTACGGTATCAGCGCCACCTTGATTAAATATCGCAAGATTCAAAATTAAGGAAGGCGTAGGACGAATTGAGCATGGGCGTTACCTGCATACAGACTGAGTGCGCCCCACTTGATGTCGAGCTCCTCTTCATGCTCCACGTCTTTACCTGCCAAAAGACCAGACACAAACGAGTCTTGTGCTGTGCCTGCAACCTTGAGAGTTGTCAGATCAGGAGACGCGGGCGCATTGCGTGTGAACTACCAATTCCTTCTTTACGAAACTAAAAGGCTGTTCGGCCATTTCAGCTAGAGTAGCAGCCCACTCTTTCGCTTTCCTCTTAAAATCAGCTCCAGGAACCCATATTGGAACATGGCGCACTACGAAAGTGAACAGGAATATTATTTTGGTCCATCAAGTGGGAAATGAAGAAAAAAAAAAGCTGACGTTGTGGGAAAACATCGACAATGAAGCGGCCTGGGGTTGTAGCAACAGAGAACTGAGCCATGCATCTGTCGGCAAGCTCCACAAAGGCATCGTCGTTGTCCTTGACCTCATAACCGTACGTTATCCGTGTGATAATCGCTCCTGCCGTACTTGAAAAGATCTCGTAAGTAACAGGCACTTACAAAACAAGCAAAAAAAAACCTACTGTCGAATTTGCTGAGCGAGGTCCGCAGGGTTCGCAAGGACACGACGGAGGAATTTATGCGTCTCAACCTGCTCAATATAAGAGAACCTCTGAACGCTGGCTTTACTCCCAACAAGGTCCCGCAACAAGCGACGGACGCGGCGGAATCGATTTCCATAACCCATAAAAGCGAGAGAGTCCCGCCAACCAACGAGGTTCCCCGCCATTTGCATGACAGGACGATCAGAATGAATCGCGCTTTTTTTCTCGAGTATCTCGTTGGCTATCTCCGCCGAATTCAGAATTATCATTATCCGACCCAGGACTGTTATTGAACATATCTTGCCTGCGATAAGGTTATTATTACTGATGTTCGTTACCATTAGCAACCAAGGCTCACCGTATTGTTGGCCCCACTTCCTGAACGTTTCCCATTCACGTTCGTAGGGCATATCCAGGACATTTCCAATCACCGGGTATCCCTTCGGACCAGGAGGGAGTGGTCCACGTTGTGTTTGTGCGCGGCGGAGCAGCTTTCTCAAGATGAAAAGGCCGACGAAGGTACAGAGCACATCGATTGCATTGATACCGCTCGCATAGATCATTGCAGCTGGAGAGTGTCGAAATCAAAAGGTTTGGTGTCGATGCTGTCTTTTCTACGTATGTATAAGAAGCAAGTCTTCAGCTAGGGTGATCAACGCGCGCCCATGAATTACAGATTATGGCAGAGAACAATAGATCAATGACAATGTGATGTGATATGACGTGGTGTATCTATCCAACCACATCCCTTCCTTGTCCTTGGAGCACGAAGTAAACAATGGCAGGCTATCTGAGGAAACCCCGAGTAAGAATGGAGTGGATGGCCATCGGGTCGGCCGACCGACCAGTCAACCCTTTCAATTAAATCTAATTATAAAGAAGGAAATAAAAAAGGTACCCGCACCGCGTGAACGCGTCCTGTTTAAAATGGTTGACAGCAAACCCCCATGGGAAAGCAGAAAAGGCACGCACCACGGACCACGGACCATGAACGAGGACGAGGACACGGACAAGTCAGCGTCAAATCAATAATCCAAAAATAACATAAAAAACCCCCCACGAAGGCCAAGATATATGAGCACTCGAGCCCACTGACGCTGCACGCATAATCCTCAAAGACCCAAAGTGAGAGTAGCTATAGCCGAGTCGTGTCGAATCGAATCAAGTCCCCTCGCATCAGGACTCCTCGACTCTCAAAAAAAGCCACATCACAACCCCCAAAATCCCAAATACACGCCATCTATATCTATATCTATATCAAGCTCCACCTGCCCAATTCAGCTATCCCCACGCACACGCACACGCAGTCACGGCACACGGCACACACTCAAGCAATGTATGTATGTATACATCTCTGCACGGCTCCGCGTTCCGAAGGGGGTGACAAGCACACAGCACCCGCGCCCGCCCATCTATATCAGGAAGCAAAAAGCAAAAAGCATCACATCCCACCATCCCAACTATGTATCAGAAACATGTTATGTTATGTCATGGTGCCGTGCCTACCATCCTCTATAACTTACTTTACTGCACCGATCTGTATGGGGGTACATTACATTAATAGAAACCCCCGTAACACATAACACAGGCACAATGTATACAAGTTTCTTATTTTAATCATACGTAAACGCACAGCACAACGGGGTCCTAGTCTCTTCAAAAGAAAAAAGAAATCCGAAAAACTTCCGAGGCTTATCCAGGGTGTCCAAATGTCCAAATGTCCAAATGTCAAAAAAGGCTGGCGCCTGCACTTTCCTTTCCTAACGACCAACCTGACACGCACGCCCAGGTTTCTTTACAGTATGACAATATTACATACCCACCACACCGGTTTCTACCACATGCACACAAAATCCATAGCATACACATACTATACATACCATACACATACACATACAACACAGCTGAACAACCACAACCACATAATACATCTGAGAATCATCATCTCAATCATCAATCATCAGTCATCAATCCAATTGGCAGGGGGAGAAGCACATGATACATATACACTATATGTACAGGTACAAAGCAGTGAGGGCGTGGAGGAATGATGGATTGGGAGGGGGTGAGAAGCAAAGTGAGTGAGAATGAGAGTGAGAATGAGAATGAGAGTGAGAATGAGAGTGGGACTGAAAAGGACGAGATCCTACATAGCTAGCTATATATATATATATGTATATATACGTATATGCCACACACGAACAAAGAGAGTGAGTGAGAAAAGCGCATAAAGCGTAATCGCGTGGATTCCAAAGTAGTACTTAGACTGGACAAGGGGTTGAGAGAGACCAAGAGCCAGGGAGTGGGTGGGTGGGTGGGGGGGGGAGTGGTGGGGGGAGGAGGGGTCAAGCACACACACAAAAAAAAAAGAAAAAGAAAAAGAACAGAGAAAAGGCATTAAAGTAGTTTCGACTGTTTGAGATGTTGACGTATAACCATATCGCGCACTATAATATGTAGCAGCACAAAGAGAACGGCGCAAGGGCGGGAAAATCATTAATCAGTGACCAAAACTCGACACACGAACCACACGTACCGCTCGCGATTATACCCGAAGTCGTCGCGGTATCCTGGAAAGACGCACACACGAATCAGAAAAAGAAAAAACTCCAAACCCAAACCCAAGAAAAAACACGAGCAACACAAGCAACACAAGCAAAACGGCAACAAGCCGAGGCACAAGGCACAAGGTGGAAGAGGGGGTAAGGGCAAGGGGCAAGGGAAAACATCTGATTGCACATACCGTAACAGACGTCAAAAACGCATAAAACTTTCTCGGGTTAGGCGAATACTCGCGATGTATCGCGCTAAATTTACCACGGAGGTCTAAAACCATGTGTCAAGCTCAAAAAATCATCCTAACCCCAACACCAGCAAAAGGAGACAGAAATGCCACGCACATTTGCTCACGCTGTCTAGATCGTTTCCCCGATCACCGTAGCTTTTGACGTATTTAGATAACCTATAAGACAGCGCCGGGAGTTAGTTTTTTTTTTGCGCGCAAGTAATGAATCAGGACTCGCTTTGTCCCTGACTTGAGCTTCGTATCCAGTATATCGCACTTGTTCAGAAATAACACGAGATCGACGTTCGCTAGCAGCTTGTTTGAGCAGACTGCTTTCCATAGCAGGACCGAATCTTCCTGTAGAATGAATAATGTTTACATAGCAGTCTTAGAGAAGAAAAAAAGACATACGAGGCGATTAATGGATTTGTCCTCTGCGAGGACCTGATCGAATCCTGATATAGGCGCGAGGAAGATTATCGCGTCCACTGTAAAAACAATTAATACGGGAAAAAGAAGGAGGAGGAAGAACAAAGCGTACCGTCGTCAAAGAACGGAACCCACGTCGCTAGAAACGAGTCAATACGTGTCGCGAGGAGAGTTGGAACAAACTCACGTCGCTATAATCGAGGGTTGAGCACGGAGGAGAAAAAGGGACAAAGGAACCGACCTGACTTCTACTGCCTCCGACATCGACTATACGCCACTCTGTGCCGCTGTCGCGGCCGGCGCTTACCTCCATCTCAAACTTGTATTCTGACACGCCGACTGTTTTTAGACGGGCCTTGAGGACGTCGTCTGTGGGATGTCAGCAAGGGTGTAAAAGGCAAAAGAAATCGGACCATCGGTGGGCATGTACTTGAGCGAGGTGACGCGCTCGAGGTCGTTTAGAAAACTAGGAGAGAATGAGGGATTTTGTGTGCTTTGGATCAGACAACTCACAAGCCAGGCAGCTCTTCCAGCCTAACCTTTTTCTTGGAGAGGATCTCCCTGACGACGTGGTCGTTCCAGAGCATGATCATGTCCTTGCGACAGTGATGCAAGACGTGCTGGGGCTCATCCTGGGTCTCGAGACCGGTGTTGCCTGCGCTGGTGGGACGGCCGGCAGGGAGAGCGGGGGCATCGGCGTCCGGACTGCCGGGGTAGCTGACACGGGCCTTGGAGAGAGCGCCCTTCCAGCCTGCGCCGGGTCTGACAAAGATCTCCTGGTTGCGGAACTGGGTGTGGGGAGACGCGGGGAGGTGGGTTGCCTCGTCCTCGTTTGGGGGGACGAGCTTTGCGATGAGGAGGGCCTCGATGTGACGAAGGGGCTGGAGACGGGACCTGAGTGCGTCGAGGGGGGAGGTGACGAGGGTGGTGGAGGAGGACGGGAGGTCGTCGTCGTCGTCGTCGTCTGGGTCGTCGAGGGAGACGCTGCGGGAGCGGTGGCGGGGGGACGTGGACGGGTCGGGAGTTGCCGGGGAGAGGGAGTCGAGGATTAGGCGGATGGAGCGGACAATGTTGAGCTGGATGACGGCGCGCCAGAGGATGCGTTCTTCGCGAAAAGCCGTGGGGGTGTATAGGCGCTGGAACTCTGGGCGAGGGTGAGGCGGGCCAATAGGAAGAGAGAGATACTCACGCCTCAGAGTAGTGGACTTGCCTGCAGCAGCCTCAGCCACCAGCCACACCAACAAACTCTCACTCACCAGACTCGCTCTGGCCTAGCAGCAGCAGCCGCACGATCCGCTTCTTCTTCCTCGCCTGCTTCTCTGCCTTGATCCCTGCATCGATCGCCTGGCTCACCCTGCTTGCCTCTGCTTCCCGGGCGATCCGCTGTTCGCGCTCCTCGGGCGTCTCGTCGGGCGGTGGGCGCAGGGCGACGTCGAGGGGGTCGCTGGACGAGACGGCCATTGCTCGAAAGGTCAGGCACGCCGAACCACGATTTGCATGATCGAGTCCGCCCAGTCTCACGTGCCAGGAACGCCAAATCTTTGTGGGAAGGTCGCGTGTTTGTCCCGCGGAGATTAAGCTGTGATAAGATGCACACAGTCATCAGTCCCGGTTGGCCGGCATATCTCTTAGGGGTCGAGTCACTCGGAGTCGCCAGAGCAAAGAGCAGTCACGTTACCTCTCGGACGTATACGGCAACAAACCACATGACTTGCAAAATTATAATCTCTTAAAAAGTCTTGCACTTGCAGTTGGTATCGCCAGTATGTCAGACGATTCAGTGCCAGCCTCGCCGTCCTCGTCCATCTCGCCCATTTCCACAATCTCGGGCTCTCTACCGCGCACGCCTCCAAACCTCCACCAAAACACAGTCGACCCGTCTGCCCGCTGGCTTGTCCAGAAATTCGGCGGGACGAGCGTCGGCAAATTCGCCGTCAAAATCGCAGAGGACATTGTTGCGTTCGTACCCACGCGTGTCCTCTGACCCGTCCAATCTTATCAGTCCATCAATTCCACAGGAACTACATTGACCAACACAGAGTCGCCATCGTGTGTTCCGCGCGTTCAGGCACAACCAAAGCCCTCGGGACCACCAATCTCCTCTTGCGCTCCGCCTCCCAGACCCTCCAGCGTAAGCGCAAGGGCTCCCACTCGGGCACGACCACTCCAGTGCGAGGGCTCTTTGGTGCTGGACGCGAGAACAAGGAACGCGACGCGAAGGATGGCTCTCAATCCCCGCCTCAGCCGCACCAGCAGTCCCCGCAGAGCCCCCGCGGTCGTTCCACCCTCCCTGCCGCTGCGTTTTCAGGCCTCACCCCACTCGCCAGCGCAAACGGCCACTCTGTCCCCGAATTCAACGCCACCGTCGACATCATCCGAGACGAACACGTCAAGGCTGCCAGAGCCTCGGTCCGCGACCCCGATCTCCTAGACGAGCTACTGCAGGAAATCGAACACGACTGTGATTGGCTCAGAAACTTCCTTTTTGCGGCCCAGGTATGTTTCATGCTCTTTTTGTGTGTGTGTGCAGTGTGAATTGAATACGTTTACCCGTGACGCCCCCTCTCGTGAAAGATCATCGATGAGATTTCATCCCGATCTCAGGATAGTATCGTCGGTTTGGGCGAGAGGCTCGCGTGTAAAATCATGACGGCTGTCCTGCGCGACCAGGGCATCGACGCAGAGTACGTCTCGCTCGAGGACGTCGTCCCCGATTCCGAAGACACCGAAGCATCAGAGGACGTCCTCGACCAAGACTTTTACGATAACCTAGCGACCGCCATCGGCCAGCGCATCTTGCAATGCGGGCCGCGCGTGCCCGTCATCACTGGGTTCTTCGGGCCCATGCCTGGCTCGCTCTTGAGCCAGGTGGGAAGGGGGTACACGGATCTCTGTTCCGCGCTGTGCGCTGTCGGGCTCGACGCGGCGGAACTGCAGATCTGGAAAGAGGTCGACGGGATATTCACCGCTGACCCGCGCAAAGTGCCCACTGCGCGTCTTTTGTCGATCATCACGCCCGACGAGGCGGCAGAGCTGACGTATTATGGAAGCGAGGTCGTGCATCCGTTTACCATGGAACAAGTGCGTTTCCTGTGTTGTTGTTTTTGTGATCGTGAGTTCCTGAATGAGGTTTTTTTTTGTTCCCTAGGCTATACGGAGGAAGATACCCATCAGGATCAAGAACGTCGAGAACCCCAAAGGCGGAGGAACAGTAATCTATCCCGATCCACAGGTCGATGCAGGGCCAGAGGACGAGGTGAAGGCAGCAGACGGGACCGTACCGCTCGCGACGCTCCGGCGCATGGACGTAGCCCCCAGCCCCGCCGACGACCCGAAACGCAAACGTTTCCCTACGGCCGTCACAATCAAAGAGCACATCATCGTGCTGAATATTAACTCGAATAGGAAGAGCGTCTCGCATGGGTTCTTGGCGGGGATATTTAGTACCCTTGATCAGTATAATGTTGTTGTGGATTTGATTAGTACGAGTGAGGTGCATGTTAGTATGGCGATTGAGGATGGGCTTGCGAAGAAGTTACTTGATCGGTTGATTAAGGAGCTTAAGAAAACGGGCACCGTGAGTCTTTCCTTTTGTTTTACTCATTCGTTTCGTGACAAACCCTAAATCTTTATTTTGTTTTGGCAGGTCTCAATACACCGGGAGATGGCGATCCTGTCCCTCGTCGGAAAGGAAATGCGCAACATGGTTGGTATAGCAGGGAAGATGTTCACGACGCTCGCTCAGGGGAACGTTAATATCGAGATGATAAGCCAGGGAGCGAGCGAGATTAATATCTCTTGTGTTATTCAGGCTAAAGACTCGGTCAAGGCTCTTAACCTTATACATCAGGGGTGTTTGCAGATTATGCCGGATGGTATGAGGGGTCGAAGTGAGTCCCTGTTCTGTTTTCTGTTTTTGTTTTTTTTTTTTTTTGAAGGGGGGAGGGAGGCTGATGATTGTTTTGTGTTTAGTTGGGCCTTGGTTGTTCTGATCTGATCTGGTGTCTGGTCCGATCTGTTTTTTTTTTTTTTTGTTCTCATGTTTCGCGCGTTTGGTTTGGTTTGGTTTTTTCGTGGACTTGTGTGTACCAGCACTTTTAAATGTATTTTCAAGGGAATCTTCCAGCACGACAATCTATATGAATATATATCATTTGATTTGTATACCAAATATTCGTGCGAAGCTCTGTTTATGCGATGCGCCCTTGAGCTTTCAAGTCTGGTGCCTGAATGTCCTTCATCTTGATGAGCGGATTGAACGATTTTAGAGTTGTCTCTTGAGCCTCTCGATGAGTTTTAGTTTTAGTTTAGTTTTTGAATGTGGTCTCTGGAGGTCTTTCAAGGGACCTTCGAGCGATCTACTTATAAATGCATCATTTTGTATGGTGTACCGTGTTCGTGAGGAGCTGTTTTGCGATGCGCCATTTGATTGGGTGCCCTTGATGAGTGAGTGGCTTGAATGATTTAGGTTTGTTTACTTGAGCCTTGAATGAGTTTGGTCTGTTTTTGAATTGGGGGTCTAGAGAGTGTAATGCGTATGGCAGCAGGTATTTGTCAAGTAATCTATACATACATGGATGGATGGATGGATGGATGGATAGATGGATGGTTGTATCCATCTCGACATCGACACTCAGACTATTGTGTAAAAGAGCTGAGCCGACCTAGGACAACCTCAGTATCAAAGGTTTTTGAATTTGTGGTCTAGGGGGAGTGTAATGCGTATGGCAGCAGGTATTTATCAATTAATATGTCTCTGTATGTATGTAAATGGATGGATGGATAGATGGATGTATCCATCTCGAGATCGACATTCGGAATATTGGGATAGTAAGCTGACCCGACCTAGGACAACGCCACCGTCAAAGACAACTTTACGCCACCCCCTTACTTTTATTTCTTTCTCAAGGCAAAACGTCACCATACCATCCTCGCAGAGTATACTATTGGAATTGCGAGCTGAGCTGACCCTGACCGACGGACGCGTTCTTGGACAATGCCAGTGTCAAAGAGAACTTTACGCCACGCCACCCCTCCCCCTCCCTTCCCCGTACTCTCATTTCCTTACTTTGACTTTGTGAATTTGGCTTTGACTTTGGTACCCCCTCTAGAAAGGTTACTTGAAATGAACATCCCTGACCGTTCCGTCATTCCGTAACATCGGGTAATTTTTTTATTTGTATAATATATTGTTTCGCCATTAGCCCTCAGCGCTCAGCTGTTGCCTCATCACTGAGTATCCATTTTATCTAGCTTAATGTGTGGTCGGGTTTCCCTCGGCTATCCTCTCACGAGTTTGTGGAGACTCACAGGATGTCCAGGGTCCCTTTTTTTTTTGTTTTTGCTTTTGGCTGAGTGACTGGGTCCGAGTTCGGATCGGGTATTTTGACTCCGTCCATGGCAAAATTAAATGCAGGCTAGGATCAAGGGTAATTAATGGACCTCTGCTGGGCATCTGCATGCACGAATGGATAGATGTTGATATTATTAGTGCCAATAGGACCGCTTTGAGTCGGGCGATCCCCTTTTTTCTATTCCGTGGGTGACCGAAAATAGATATCTACTAACTAACTATATGTAAGTACTTGGAACCAAATGAAAAATGAATAGAATAAAAAAAAAGATCATACCAAGGAGATGAACTGTTATAATAGATTGCGAATCGCATTCTGGTATATCGAATAATGTGATTGGGCAAGTCGTATAAAGCTGTGGAAGCTTAGAGTATGAGAAAAATTTTCTTATGCTTATATCGGAATATATCCTTTCGAAGCAAGTTTGAAACAAAATAATGGTTCGAGATGAGATCAGTGGCTCATCTGAGCAGTAGTATATATATATATTGGATAAAGAGTTCAAGGAGCGGTCACTATTCTGTGAGGGACGAGTGAGCAAAAATTTGCTATGAGAGAGCGACCTAGGATTCACCTATGCTATGACTAGATGAAAGAGAAGTAGGAGAACATGTTATGGAGGGTGATACTTACCACACAGAGGCCTCCAAAACTCTCCTTACCTTTGGAGCCTGCGTTTACGTTGAACCAATTTGCTTTTTTTTTTGGCCTCACTAAATTCTACAGTATTTATTATGGCTGGTACGGAACCCTCAGGAACCAGAGATGCATGACGAAGCGAATAGATAACCTGGGGAGGAAAGATTTCACAGAACATGAGGAACTTACAATACATCTTCACATAAGTCAGTGTCGCAAGTGAGCCACGCTGGGAAAAGTAAGGAACCCGGACAACACTTTTGAGGTCGCTGCGCACATTCATCAAATGGGGTACAGCCTTCCTTGGGGCACACCCTCCCAGAATATAAAATCGGAATAAAAATTCAATTATTTAAACTTTTGTAAATGCGTGGGTGTTTGTAGAAGCTATTTACAAGTGTGAGCTAAAGGAGGGGGTGTATGAAATGTCACGAATACTCATCATTCCTCAAGGAGATGATAGCCTTGTCCGAGGTCGGCCTACAAAAGCACATAACAAGCACTGAGCAACCTGTCCACGCTTGACAAACATTGATGTACTCATGGAGACTTCAATTTTGCTCTGATTGTCCAGATATATGAGGGAACAAATGTACGTCACTTTCAACCCCCTTGTTACAGATCAGAGGAAACAAGGCCGAAAAAGACGAGAAGTACAAAAACAAAGTTAAGATAACATCGAATTCAGCAAAGTTGGTACTTTTGAACCAGTCGTACGATTGCCTCTTAAATTCAGGCAGTTTTAATAATATGCATATGCCATTTATGCTTAGTGTGGGCCCCATCTGTGAAGGATTCAGTTCGCTAGATCGTCCTCTCCCAAAGAAGGTTACTACACTGACCGACAAGAAACATGATTACAAGTCCACACAGCCTGTTGTGGCATGAGGTTGGCATGAATCAGGTAAAGCAAATGGTCGCAGTGGAAATTATGGTCAAAGAATGTGGAGAACTACTTGGGTGCCGAAGTATCAATCTCTGCCAACAACTTGCCTACGTCATCTCTTGATCACGGTTTATAAGAATCTAACGTTGTCTTGTCAAATTGCTTCCATTGACATGCACCTCTCATCATTCTTTTTGACGCGTGATTTTTCAATTATCAGTCTCTTGATTATACCATCAGTTGACTTTTAGTCCCTTAACCGTGATGCAAGACAAACTTTCTGCCATTCAGGAGAGTACCAAGGTTATCAATCAATGATGACTTGTGCCAATGGCAGACTTGAGCGTATCTTGAGTACTACCAGGGAGGCAAGCTGCAGAGAGATGTAACGGCAAAAGTACAACACGACCGATATCTCCTTCGGAAGTTTAGCGGCAATCCGAGTCTCCCGCGATATAACGGTGGTGAGTAGAGGACATGACACAAGTTCCAAGCATTCTCAGTGTCTGAGTTGTTTGAATGAAGCTTTGAAGCGGCAGTTACAAACGGACAGTCTGGATTTGTTGTTATTATGAAAGATGTATGCTTCCGGCCGATGCCAAACAAGGTTCGGTCAAGTCACGGGTAAATACAGCACCAAGTTATCTCAACCGCATAATGGCGGAGGCGCAGGCGGCCTTTAAAGAAATCCCAGAGATATTTGAGGTGCGTTATGCACTACTCTATCGCCCGCAACTGTAACTTGACGCTTGTTAGGTGGAACTTGTAGAATCTCTGACAGCGAGAACGGAGAGTTTATGTACGTTCCAAACTCAGAATAGAATGCGTGAAATTCTTACGCGCTTTTGTCAGCGACGTTCAGAGAACTTGGACCACCGGATTTGTGTCATGTTGTCAAAAATACGGGTCGTAGCGGTCAGCGCGATGTAGGCACACGTTCAGCAATTGATTCACTGGCTAATCATTCTGTTGTAGCTTGGCTCCTACCACTTCGTCTCTGGTGTTGATGCCTCATCATCGGCATCGCTTGCTGCCTATATCAACTCTTTAACGTATGCACTTGAAGATAGCCCGGCCTGGTTTTCAAAGGGCCCTGCGTGGAAAATACGGAATGGGACCTTCTGGTAAGCTGCCACGGCAAGTAACGAAGTTTGAGTGACTTGATTGTTTGACATTAGCTGTTTCAACGCGTTCTCTCGAGTGGACATACGTGTTGATGTCAAGATTCCTGGTAGTGTGAGTGCGTATGTGGTTGACCTTCGAGGAGAAAGGTAATGTCGATACCAGTCTTCGTTCATTGTAGACCAACCATGATATATCTACTTCCGCTAGGCACGAAGCGACACCTGAAATATGGCAGGAAACATATGTTTCTGCAATTCTCAGAGCAATCTTGTATTCTGATGATCCTACCTACACACTTGAAGCCTATCGCAAACTCGACCCCATAACCACTCCCGAAGGCGAGATACGGTTCCTTCAGGCTGCAGAGGCGCTCTTTATGAAAGGTGGGTACAAAAGCGATCTTTTAACTCTCCACTGCTTATTGAACGCGATACAGGCTGGCAAGTGGGATCCGATCCAGAAATCCAAGTTGCGACTATTGTTTCGAACCATTTAACAGCAGCCATTCTCAAATACTTCGGAGACAG
This sequence comes from Termitomyces sp. T70a, assembly GCA_017657195.1. Classification (NCBI taxonomy): domain Eukaryota; kingdom Fungi; phylum Basidiomycota; class Agaricomycetes; order Agaricales; family Lyophyllaceae; genus Termitomyces; species Termitomyces sp. T70a. The sequence goes on from JAGGAT010000353.1 coordinate 26,125, forward strand.
TGGAAGGTACCAGCAGGCTGCGAATCTTTTTGAGAAGCTGGCGGCGCGTGAAGCTGAGGTTGCGTCTCTTCTAGCTAAGAGCTATATTGGAATGAGTACGTTTTCTGGCTCATAGTTATGGCCACCCAAATAACACGAATCTTCCTAGACGAAGAAGTCAAAGCAGTTCAGATCATGGCCAATGCGATGAGGCAAACGCCTCAATCCTATACCCTTCTCCACGTACAGTGTGACTTCCTACGATCGAAAGGCAAATATGAGTACGCGCTCAAGTTGGCGCGTCAAGCTGTGAACTGTGCCCCGAGTGAGTTTGTGACCTGGGAAAAGTTGACTGAGCTTTATATGGACCTTAAACAATATGAATCGGTACGATGCTCATGGCTTATCCACAGAACCAGACTCTTATACCAGAGGCAGGCTCTTCTAACCCTCAATTCATGCCCTATGTTCACATTTAATGGTCGCGATGCTCATCGGTCTCTACCGACCGCTAAAGTCAGTTTGCCATTTACTCGTTCCATTGGGGAGATTCTGCCAGATCGACAAAAGACAGAGGATGATGAGGCAAGCTCTAGCTTGGCTTGTTGTTGTTTTTCTAACCTTGAGGTAGGCTGATCCTGCATTGCAACGTCTCCCGGCACCTGGGCTACGCGGAACATGGGCAAGAGCATACACCCTCCTTACACGTCTCGTATCTCAGATTGGCTGGGACGAGCTTCTCAAGACACGAAGCTCCGTGTTTGTTATGGAAGAAGAGTACAGAATGCAGAAGGCTCAAAGCGATATACAACAAGTTGTGGCCCAAACCAACGGTACAGAGCCAGATGTAGGACAAGTAATTATTCATGAAGACGGCACGGTCACATCCCATCATCGAGCATCAATATCCATCCCCGACGACGCATCGACACGAGCAATCATTTCAAAAGATTCTTCAGCTGACATGAGCGGGTTGCAGGAACCGTCGATTCCGATGATCAGGGTTTCGACGGAGTCGGACCGTGAACGTGAAGAGGACCGAGCTATCCCTCCTGAAATACATATTAATGGTGAGGCTGAGACAGAGAATGGAATGGCCGATACGCTGGAAAAACCGGCTCAAGTTGCTGCTGGTGAAGAAAAAAAGGACGAGCAAAGTGAACTTTCTACTATTTCGCCGGAGCCGTTCTCTTTCAGTAACAAACGCCTATGCGAGCGATGGTTGGATAATCTCTTCATGGTTCTCTACGAGGCATGTTTTCTCTGTGAATTGCGTCCATCAGTCATTTATGTGGTCACGTAGGACCTTCGCATCTGGACCATCTTTCGGGCTGAGGTGGCCCACTTCAAGACACAACACGTGGCATACCGTAAAACAGGGTTGGAATGGGAGATCCTTGGTGATTTGGGTCTTCGACTACATCACAAGGAGGAGGCAAAAGAGGCATACCAGCGCTGTCTCGATAGCCCTCGGTATTCGATGAAGCCATGGTCGAAGCTGATGGAAATGTATGCTGAAGAAGGTGATATCCAACGTTCGATACAAACTGCTATCAGAGTAGCTGCCTACCAGTATGCAGACTATACGGAAATGACCGTGCGTGCTTACGATTTCGAGATTCCCCTGATGCCACTCATGTGTTCCCCTATTCCTAGTTCCCGACCCAGATCGCGCGCGCCTTCTTCAGGCTTGGTCAGATCCACGGCCATGCCAAGATATCGTTTACTCTGATGAGTATGGGTCTGCCGGAACCTATCCTTAAGATTATGGACAGTTACATGCAGTATGGAAAAATCTTCAAAATTGAAGGCTACGATTTCTGATCCCCTCCGCGTAAATACATACCATACCCTTTCCCGCCTTTTCCGTACTTTATTGTTTAATTCCGTTTTCATGCTTACAAAACAATGATTGCCTTCTCGATTATCAAGCCGCGGATTCAGATCGCGGGCTGAGAGATCTGTTTATCGATTGACATCTTTTGTTTCTCACTTTCTGAGCACCATTCCAAGCTTAAGCCAACGTTCCAAATTTAAATGAGATCACCTGCTACCGATCTATCTGTCCCACAAACGAAAGGCTGCGCCTGTCTGACAGACAGCGCTAATTCTGTTTATCTCTCTGTGCCAGGAAGTACCTTGGAAGGAGCATGGATAAGTCGCCGGCATGACCTACCATTCGGTTGGGTACGTTACCATATCTTTTCTCAGTTGTACTTTCATGCGTCATCTAAACGGAAGGTTGCCGAGTACGAGCCCGAATCGGGCGGCTGCTAGAGGGTTGTGTCGCGAATTATCGATGTATGTATGCATTTCGATAAACCCCCTTCGGTGTATGCGGGATTTATTATGATCACAGGGGCTGACCAGCAACGCTATATAATGTCAGGTTCGATGGTGTGTCCTCTTACCTCGTGATAGATTTTGACTCTCCAAATAGCAAGACCTGAGGTACGGCTCCACATTACAATTTTTATCGCCTCTCGTGTTCAATCATGATATCTCATAGAAACGATGGTAGACTCTCTACCTATTGAGATAATCCACCAGACTCTGCGTTATCTTCGAGATGACCGCCAGGCTTTGATGTCCTGCAGCCTTTCGTCACCCGTATTTCTTGCTTCTGCACGACGCTTCTTCTTTCATGAGGTTGTACTGGAATGTTCAACTATCTACGAATTCTTGCGACTCATTGACGTACCATGGTGTACCATCCCTCCAGCATTATCCCGAATAATCATCCGGGATGGGAACAAAAGGCGGAATATCGCAGATCCACGAGTAGCATATACCCCGGTAGACACGACACGTCTTGTCTCGCGGTTACAGGCTATCCAGCATGTGAAGTTCCATGACTTATCGCTCGAGAATATCCCCTTGCTATTCTGGAACCTCCTTCATCATCTTGGAGGCGTCAGAGAACTCGAAGTCCATCAAATGTCGTCCAAGTCTCCCGTGCACTTCTTTCGCTATATCTGTAGCCTATCTGCGCTCAAAGCCTTATCAATTTCACGTTCTTGTATTGAGATCGCAGCACCGGATCTGGCTCCGTTACGCCCGAAAGCCCCATTTTGCATCCACTTTCTCGATGTGGCCATGTTATCTCTCAGTATACTAGACTGGTTCCTTAAACAGGATCCTGTTCCATTAGTCCATACTCTCCGGATTAACCTAGGCAGGGAGTCGGTCAATGCTGCTACGTTACGGCAGTTTGTGGAGATGACGGGTCCATCTATCCAAAGCTTGCAGATCACTTTACCCTCTGATATACATACATGTAAGTCCTTTCGTGCTTCAACAAATCGCTTCGCACTTTTCATTACGGGTCTAAATCTGAAGCATTCATGCAGATAATGAAGCCATGCCTCAATTTGACTTTTCCCTATTCAGGAAAGTCCAAGCCGTTCAAGTTGAGGGTTATCTCCGACTAGGCGAAGAACCGGATTCTCGTCTTTTCCAAGACTTGACACGGTCAATATTCGCGCAGATCACCTCACCCTTTCTTGAAAAGGTCTCTCTCAATTATTCCTTGCGCATTGATGACACCATGGCTTTCTTTGGTATTCCCAACGACGTACTTCTTGACCTCTTCCGATGGGGTGCACTTCCTGATACATTTTGCCGCCAATCTCACGAGAACCTGCGGAGTTTCCGTCTGGGCCTTCGGGGATTCCCTCCATATCAGCGATGTAAAGTGGAGCATTCTCTACGCAATGGTCCTTTCGCATCGCTCGCCAGCAGAGACATATTTTCTGTAGGATTCCTGTAAATATCTGTCGCGATGGTAATACATAATTATACCGCAGGGCCCCAGCCCCCTCTTTTTTTTGACATCTTTGCCTTGAAACCTTGAAATCTTCGTCGATTACGCTCGATGATGATATCAATATCATATAAATTGTCCTTTTTGAGCAGCAGCTTAGCGCCGGGCAAGTCGGCTCTCGGATGGGTAAGGGATGGTTTCAGTCTATAATACTCCACGTAAAGAACGAGTCCTGTGAAATCAACCATTCAACAGCGGTATATTCGTTGTCTCCGACTGACAAGTCTTCCGTTTCTCCTGCTCTCCAGATGTCTCTGTCGTCCCCAATTCGCCGTCTTTCGACCACCAGTTCAAGCAGTAAAGAAGATCTCATCAATGCGTACGAAGCAGAAGAAGAACGTATCATCAACGTTTTGTCCCGTAAGCTCGAGCAGGTCGGTATTTCGACATTTTTATGACCTGTGCTGACCTTTGGCATGGGCTTTGACAGTTGCGTGAAGAAAAAATCGATTTGGAGAACGCTCTCGAGGCGGAGTCAGAGTCTCATGTCAATAGGTTGGCCCGGGAGTTGACGGCACTACGACAGGCGCAGAATAGCAACGCTTCTGACGGCAGTGTGAGCGCCTCGCCGGAAACAGGGACTGGGTTCCGTTCGTCCATGAATGGTGGCAGCGCTGGCGATCCAAATCTCGAGACTTTGTTGGAAGCTTTGCGCAGGGAAAACGAACAGCTCCGAAATAAACTTGTTGATACAGAAAGGGATTACGTTCGAATTTCGCGACTTAACGAAGTATACAGGGAGGAACTCATTGAACATAGGCGTCGTGTACGTCTTTCCTTGAATGTTCTAAGTCACTGCGACACAATATTCACTCGTTTAATTTTTGCTTTACAGTTGGGAATATCCGTTGACAACTTAATAGGTCTTGCTTCTGCCGATCCCTATTCCCAACCTACGCATCGACGGTCTTCATCGTCGTCTATCACGAACGGGTCGTCGCTTGCAACGTCCGTGCTGCATGTTCCGACACAGACGGGAGCACGTCCAATTCACGCTGTGCCGATTCCTCGGCCATCGTCACGTATCCATCGACCGGTTCATCTGACTTCTGAGGGCAATACGCCATTCTCTCATTCCCCAGGATCTTCCTCCGAGTCGCCCTTTCCTTTTTCCCCTGCTACCAATTCGGGCAGCTTCACGAGCCCCAATACAAATATTACAAGCCCACCTTCGTCCTTGTCCTACAATTCTAATGTAGGGGACGCCAGTGTCTCCTTCCAGCCACGTACTCTTACATATCCATCTGTGCCCCCGCCCTCCTTGTCTTCCTCATTCGGCTCGCCGACAGTACCCTTCAACATTTCTCATGGGGAATACTCTCCGATCGAGCCATCAAGTCGGCGCAATTCGGGTATCCCAAGAGACACCGACTGGCGCCTGTCTGACTCACGGAGCCGAAGGAACAGTGTTGAGCGGGGCGCGAGGGTGGCGGAGACGGGAACATTGGTGCCGCGCAGTCGTACAGGTAGCATTGCTCTGACGTCGCAGGCGCATGGCGCGATTAATGGAACTACTGACTTGTAAGTTCGGACTTGTAAGTAAGTCATTTTTGGACGCTTCTTGTCGAAATTGGAACTCAATCCATAGCAAAGACATTACTGTACTATACTAATGTTGGAATAGAGTATGTTGTTTATAGACTAAGACCGTGTAGTATGTATGTAGCTTGTCAAGGCCTGAATACAAAAGAACCGACGTTCACCGATACATTCGCATGGATAAAGTCACGTGGACCGACAAATCCCGACGAATGCTGTGCGGGACCCCACCGTTTGCGGGGTCCTGCCTGCCTCATGGAATTCGGAGGCGCTGTGGGATGACTCGTTGCACGCCCGAATAAATTAGACCCATGATGGACAACGTAAAATGGCTTTTCCTAATGTCATATCCATACAGCCAGTTCCCTGAGGAAGACCTGTCCCATCCAACAACCCCCTTTCGTACTTGGGAGACAATCCAGAATGAACAAGCACAAACTCAAGCCCAGCAACAGCAACAGCACTCACACTCGCCTGATCAACCAACCCCGCCATCTCCACTCACGCCACAGCAAAATATAACACTGCAGTCTGAAGATCCATCATCGCGTGCCGTGCTCTCTCAGCGTCTCTCTGCCTTTGATGACACTCCAATTTGCCTCCATCATGTCCCTCAAGTGGATGAACATGAAGTCCGTCATGAGAGTTTGAGGCAAACTGGGCATCGATCCCACGTCGAGAGACAAACAGGCGTGGCGCCGGCCTTAACAGTCGGCCCCACTAGACAAACGCGCTCCTCGCACATAATCCAACAACAAGCACATCCGTATGGAAGGCACCCACCTAGTGCTATGAGTTCGGCGGCGCCACCGTCCCGCCAGCGGCCCATGGTCAAATCGTCAAGTGTGCAGCCACCAGCGCAGGCGTCTTCCTCTGGAACGCACTCTCCCGTTGTCCCATTGACAGCAATTCCTTCGCCAATCATACCTTCACCAGCCAGCACCATCAGCCGCCTCGCCGGTTATAGCACAGCAGTGGGGTAAGTCGTTCGTCGATGTTTTCTTAGACGCTAAAGTTTTTGTTCTTACAGCTCGCCGGATGATACTATGCTTATTCCACCTTTAAGGGACAGAAGTGACCGTGAACCGCGCCGCAAGTGGATGCTCCGCTCAGACTTTTGGTATGATCCCGAGGCTAAGAAACTCAGAGTCATGCTCGAAGTTCCAGGTGTAAGCAAAGCCGACGTAAGAGTGACGCTCTCGACGTGCTCCTGGAACCGTGTTAAGCAGATTACTGTGTCTGGTGTCTCGCGGCCTGTGTTCCCGCCGCTGTCTACGGCAGAGTCCGCAGACGGGATGATGCTAGAGCTTACTACCACAAGAGAGCGAAAGTTCGGCGAGTTCGCGAGAACATTTGCTGTTCCCGCCGAAACCAACGTGCGCTTTTCTTTGGCGCGTCTGTCTGAGTCTGAGTTTTTAATCGTTTTTTTCTTTTTCGTGCTTGTTCCTTCCTAGCGCAAAGACGTCGAGGCATCAATAGAGAATGGCATCCTCTACATCAACATTCCATGTGGTATACCTGTGCCACCCAATGCAGAAGATGTGCCTATACATTAAATTGAGATGCGAAAAACATCCTCAAGTTGAAGACACCAACCTTCAAGACAGCAACTGTAAATCATATTCATCGCGCCCCCTCCCTCCTGTTCTGCTTCCCCAAAACTCCCTTCGTATCTCTTATACTCATCAATTATCTTGTTTCTTGGACACCACAATATACCTCCTCGCCATTGATCGGATATCCGCAGGGGTCCGTCTTTGCACATGTACATACTTTCCCCTTATGAAATAATCATAGTATCATAGCCTGTCTTCATTAGTATTGACGGTCTTGACTGTCCATTTCTTGCTATTCTTGTATGACCTGTCAGAGAAAAAAACAGAAGAAGTACACAGTTTTCGGCAAACAATATATAGCACGTGGGACAATCATGCCACGAAAGTCGTCTCCGCATCAAGCAGTGACTTACTCGCTCAAAACTTTCAAACATTTTTGGCCTCAAGGCCATTTTATTTGTGTAATTCTCTCTACATGGTCGATGATAAATACATCGGTATTGCCCTCGCGGTATCTGGATCTGTTTTAATCGGCACAAGCTTCATTATCACCAAAAAGGTCATCACTATAGTGCATTTGTTGGTTGAGCTCATCCGTTCTTCTCTACAGGGCCTCAATGATACTGCGAGACGGAACGCACAATATGGTGCCCAATCTGCGACAGACAACTTGTCATATCTGAAGAATCCAATATGGTGGGCGGGATTGTCAACTAGTATGTGGCCCTGCCGTTCCATTTGAGCTATCAAAGCTGATGCTGCGTCTTCTTCAGTGGTTATCGGAGAAGGTATGTTAGAATTGGATATCTTTGGAGCCGGGATGAAGTAGAGCCCTGCAGTTGCAAACTTTGCGGCGTATGCGTTTGCCCCACCAATACTTGTTACACCATTAGGAGCCCTCAGTGTACTAATTGGGTATGCTGTGCCATATACACCTTTTTAATATTCGGCTGACGCGCTGAGCTTAGCGCTGTCCTCGCCTCTTTTTTCCTCAACGAGGAACTGGGACATCTTGGACGGCTAGGATGCACCTTGTGTTTCATCGGTTCCCTCATAATTGTTCTACACGCGCCAGAGGATAAGGATATTCAAACAGTGGATGAGTATTTAACTTATGTTTTGCGACCAGGTGCGTTTATCTGTTCTGCTACGTATGTTATCTTGAACTGGAAATCTTCCGTATAGGATTCCTATTGTACTGTCTAACCGTTCTCGTGTTCACTCTCATCGTGGTATACGCTGTCGCACCCAAATACGGACGGTCAAATCCAATCATATATATTTCGATCTGCTCTCTCGTTGGCTCGGTATCCGTTATGGCCATCAAAGGCTTCGGTGTCGCGGTGAAGCTCACCTTTGGCGGCAAAAACCAGTTTACACATTTCAGTACATATGTGTTGGGAATCTTTGTTGTGCTATGCATCCTTGTACAGATGAACTACTTTAACAAGGCACTTGACACTTTCTCTACAAATGTGTAAGTCTACCGGACTCTTGTCACTTCTTGGCTGATTTTTATGTAGTGTAAATCCCATGTACTTTGTCGGCTTCACCTCAGCCACCATCACAGCTTCCCTCATACTATTCCAAGGCTTTAACACTACCGACGCCACCAATACAGTGTCGCTTCTCTGCGGGTTCGCTGTTACCTTCCTCGGTGTGCACATACTTAACCTGTCGCGAGCGACCGAACCTGCTCTTGGAGAGCACTCGACACTTGAAGCTGGCTTGATGAACCCCCGGTTAAGCTTGCAAGGTCGCTTGTCACTCGACGGATGGAACGGCGATACTCGCGTGGGTCCACCGCCTCTATCAAGAGGCCACTCCCGCCGGGGGTCACATTATCGCAACCAATCAGCGACACTTTTCAATGCGTTTTCTGAGCACGAAGATCCGTCGGAGATGGTGGGGCTGGAGCAGCTAAGGGAAGAGGAGTCGGACGACGAGTATGATGAGAATGCTGATGAACGGACACGGTTGAAAAAGGATGAGCCGGAGATGAAGCCGAAGCAGCAGCTTGATGGGAATGGCAGGCAGAGCGGGTCTCGTAGCCAGAGCCACTCGCCCATTCCAAGTCGTTCGGCGTCGACAGATGTTCGGATAGTACTACCATGATGTGCTGTCCCGATTGTAGATACCCTGACCCCGCAGAGATGGACTTACAATACGACACGCGGTTAATTAGTAGACAGGGAACCTATCCTTTGAAAATGTATTCCTCGATTTGTCGTAATGCATATGAACTGCACCACAGATATGAAACATGACTAGATATGGACACTCCTTCCACTTATCTCTGGCGAAAGGGAACGATCAGGTAGAAGAAATGAGACGAAGAGGCAGGCGAAAATGAAGAAGACAGCCCATAGGACATGATCCTTAAACTATCAAACGAAATGACACGACCAAAGGACGTTGTAAGAACCAGCACAGGCGAGATACGGAACCATACCACGGGAGTGAAGGAACAACATGAGTATGTAGAGAAGAAAACGGAGCTAACCCACACCTATGATCAATACGACGGAGCCCCACAACTTCGCCATGCACAAACTCAACAAGTTATACAATACGAAACTGCATATACATGACACCCCACACGAGTACCATAGTTGTAGGATACTTACCCCGCCTCTTAGCCACAGCGAGGCTTGAGATCATCACCATCAGGTACGTAGTAGTCATGGAGAAGACGAGATCACCTCTGCCACTGGAAGTGCGCGCAGAAGTATAGAGGAAAGAATTTTCGGGCTTGTTATAGCGTGACCGGGGCCGCGGCGGCCCCCTTTTTGAATTTTTTTTTCGATGCTACGTGAATAAGCTACAACAGCTAATGAGGTTATGTACATAGCGCTACAATATACGAATAAAATATTGGGAGGGGTGGGCGGGTTTACGAAAAATTAAGCAATCAGAAACGGTGCTCGAGCTCGCGACGCGTATATGCGAACTCGCTAATACTGCGGTG
>JAGGAT010000354.1:0-35947 GCA_017657195.1 Termitomyces sp. T70a
AATCCTTAGACTTGTTCTCTTTGGATCTCCCTTTGCCAGGTGTGTAGTTGTTATTACTTACTTTTATTACTTATACATACACTAATACACTTTGAATTTCCCTTTGCCAGCTGTATGACTGAGCCATAGCTTCTAAAGGTTGCCCTTACAGTGGCAGCAGGGTGGAGGGCAGCTATATTGAGGAGATTGCATGGGTGGGCCATGAGATCAATGGCAATTTGAACATCTGACAATTGGCATGATATGTGATGGCTGAGTAACTTGCATGAGGTTTAAATGATCCATATGATGGCTGGAAGACTTCTATGATGGCCCAGAATAATGCATGATGGCTTGAAGAGGTATGTGATGGCCCAGGGTGATGCGTGATGGCTCAGAGTGTGTAGTGGCAGTGTGCTGCAAGTAGAGCATATGAAGGAGGGAGTGGTTGGTGAGCGTTGGAGGTGCTGGGAATGGTTCTAGAGGTCAGATTCTGGGAGAGGGGCAGTGGGGGTGTCAGGTTCTGCTGACTATGGGGGCTTCCAACTGTAAGCGGGTCCTTACTAGGCGGACTTGACGTCTGAAGGAATAGTCCCGGACAGAGAGCAAGAGTTCTGGAGGAAGTCTAGATGGTCGGGAGGTACTCCGGGGTTGCGCAGAGTACCGGGGATTTGAGCGAGAGGGTGGTCAAGGTTCCGGGCGAAGTCCAGGACCAAGGGAGGTGGTGCGGGAGGTGTGCGGAGGCGAGAGAAGAAAAACCGGGAGACTGAGATGAAGTCTGGGAGACTGAGGCAAAGAAAGAGAAGGAGACTTAGAAAAAACCGGGAGACTTGGAGAGAAAAGAGATATAGATTGGCAGACAAGTTAGACAGACAAGCTCGTATGAAACGGAGGTATGACAAAGTAACAGCAAAGGTAATATCAAGACTACTCTTGTGGAACGCTATCTACAGGTTTAAGTAGGGAGGTCCGGGACCGGCTTGGGGAGGTTTTTAGCCCGGGGGTGACAATCGGAGTCAGTGCGCAGGGCTGTGTATCCGAGGTATTGAATGGCGTTGGAGATGATCGTGCGGGGCGTCCGGGGGTGGTCGCGTGGGAAGCCACCTGATTGGTGGGTGTCCGGGTTAGTAGGTTGGGTAGGTTGGGGGTTTTCGGGGTGAAGGCAGGTGCTGGGCTTGATGGGGGGTTGATGGGAGTTATGCTGGGGTGCTGGGGCTGATGGGGGTGTGCCAGGGTGCTGGGTTTGATGGAGGTGTGTCCCTTGGGTTGTTGGCGAGGGTCCTGTTGTCCTAGGGCGGTTGGGATGGTCTGGTGGGCGTCCGGGGCTTAGAACTTAGTGCGGGTAATGACAGGGGCATGCAGGTCATGACAGCAGCTCATGGAGCTCAAGCATGAACTTTGTCAAGCTGCTGCCCCTGTGCCCCATACACAACCCCTGGCACCTCTTCCTCATGTCTGAGTGCTTTCTGCCCCTGTTCCTTCTCTGCCAACGCATCTGGTCCTACCTCTGGGAGCCCCAATAGATGTGGATGCATTCCAACAGCGCTCCAGACTCCCTCTCCTATGTCAGCATTGCAGTGCACCTGGACACTTTGCCTGAAGATGCCCTCTAGAACTCAAAGTGCATTACCTGGCCCCCAAGAAATAGGAGGAGTTACTCCTGCAGCTCCTGGCAGCCTGTGACATGGCTGGAGTCCCCTCCCCCAATGTGGTATCCTCAGAGGAGTCCTCAAAAAGGGCATTGAATGACAGAGTCCCTGTGAAGATATCAGAGGAGGGTTTTTGAGAAAGCAACAGGTGAATAGTATGCCCCCATTGCCTAGTGCTAATCAGTTTGCCTATTTGTCAGTAGATGCAATGAATACAATCTTTGCCAACACCCCTGTGCCAGCAACTATAAGCACTCTCTCCAATGTATCTCCTAGTACCAAGGCCAAGACCCCAGTACCCTCTTCCTCTCCTCCATTGCATCCATCATCACACTCTTGCATCCCCACCTGGGAGCACCACCTCCCCCAATGCTACATAGTGGCCTTGACTTCCTCCTCCAACTTGCTCTAGCTCAATAGAGAGGTGGAGACCATTGACACCAAAGAGGTTCACAGTGTTGTGGTCCTTTTTGACTCCAGAGTGACAGGGCTCTTCATGGATGCTGACTATGTGAAACATCACAGGTTCACCACCTGACCTCTCCTCTCTCCAATCCCTGTGTATAATATTGATGAGACCCCAAACAAAGTTGGATTCATCTGTACAGTAGTGGATCTAGTCCTCTGCTACAAATTTCATGTAGAGTGGGCCACTTTTGCAGTCACCAGCCTGGGAAAGCAAGACATGATCCTCAGCTTCACTTGGCTCTGGGAGCACAACTTGGAGATCAACTGGATAAAGGGAGAGGTGAGCATGAGCTGTTGCTCTTGGCATTGTGCCACCTGCATGGAGGAGGTTAGGAAGGAGTGGTGCACTGCTACACAAGATCATGCAGCTATTCAGGCTTGTTGGGTTGGACATCTTCCCTTCACAGACCTTGACATTCTGGATCCCCCACCCCTGGTGTTCCTTCATAGAGAGGCCCTCTATGAGGATGACAGGCACAGTGGGGGATATCTTGGACAGGAAGAGGGCCAGTGGGGGAGAATTTCAACTCGCCTAGAATCTGGAGCAACTAGACAATGCCATTGAGGTAGGAGACTGCATCTACACCACCAACTTATAGATACCACCCTCTATCAAGGAGATCTCAGCAGCTGGCCTAGGCCTTTGCAGTGAACAACCCCCTGCAGACTTTCTGAGATGTAGTCCCCAACCACCTACATGATTTTAAGAATGTCTTTTCCAAGGCTTTGTTTGACTTACTCCCAGAGCATAAGCAGTGAGACCATGCCATTGAGCTGATGCCTGATGCTACCCCCACTAGCTGCAAGGTCAAACTCCTATTCAAACTTGGCCCAGCCCATGAATCCTGCAACACTGCCTGGGCATCAGAAAACTCTCAATGCATAGGTGGTTGCCCACTCCAACTTCATATAGGACAGGATCCATGCAATCTTCAGCTCATTGGAGAGGAAGTTGTCTTTGCAGAGTTGGATATAGGTGATGCAGGATTGAAGAAAACGTTCTTTGGATGCACCATCACCATTGTATTATTGGGAAGCACTAGATGGGGAATATTGGCATGTCCCTGCACCAAAGAAGCTGGCCCAGAAGTGGAAAAGCAAGAGATTAGCGGCAGAGATGCAGAGAGTGCAGCCTGAGCTGCAGAGAAGTGCTCAAGAAGTGTCCAGAGGGAATCAGAGATGGTTTTAGTAGATTGGTGGAGGGAGGAGAGTTCAGTGGTGTGTAAGGATAAGGAGGTCTGAGTGAGGTGCACTTGGGTTTTTAATTGGATCAGGCAAATCCAGGCATTGTCTTGCAGAGCCAGTGATGTGCCCAAAATTTAGCTAATTGCTTTCCTAATAAGTAGCACTTAGCCTTGTTTTGTATTGAGCTCACAAAGTGCAGAGGGATTCCTGGGCAGGTCCCAATTACTCAGTCTTAAAGTGTGGTGTTAAGTGAGAAGGATGTTGTCGCTAATGGCAGCAGATGGTAAGAAGTCAGGGAATGGTAGATGGAATGTGCTAAGCTTACAAAGCTTCTAATACTTAGCTGCTAATGCTAAGTGCATATGTCAAAGGTGCAAGGTGGCAAGCATTGGTGCCAGCAATGAGAGTGTACTTGTATAGTACTATTAGTACTATTAAGACATAGAGCCAAGAAGGCACTAAAAACTTTAGCATGGACAAAGTGAGGCAAGGTTGCTAATTGCTTAGCACCTCAAGTGGACTTAGAGATCTGAACTGTGGGGCAAAAGGTGCTTGGTGCAATTGGATGATTTGCTACTAACAAATGGTAAAGTATTTATAGTAAGTGAAGGCAGCGACCTAGCGAAGGGTTGGCAACAACTCTAATAGTCGCCGCTAATGAAAATGTAAGTAAAAATCCATCAATGATATGTTGGTCAATATACTCAGTCGGTGTGTATAAATGACTGAATTGGTGTAAGTACCTGTTGGTCAATATACTACTATTCTGTAAGCTACTATGTGATATATGAGTATTGGAGAACTCACCTCAGTCAGTGTGTATAAACGACTGAGGGTTCCCTGCACTCCGGTCTGATCCATATTCTTTCAACTATATAGTTCCTCCTTCCTAATCCGTTGATGCGCCCAAAATTTAGCTAAATGCTTTCCTAGTAAGCTGCACTTAGCCTTGTTTTGTGTTGGGCTCGCGAAGTGTTGAGGGAGTCCTGGACAGGTCCCAGTTACTCAATTCTAGAGTGTGAGGTAAAGTGGAGAGGGTGTTGCCGTTGATTGATGGCAGGCAGTAAGAGTTCAAGAGGGACAGTAGACGATACATAATAAGCTTACGAAGCTTTTAATCTTTACTATTGGCGCTAAGAAGCGGCAAGCATTGGCGCCAACGATGAAGGTGTACTTGTATAGTACTGTTCAAGACATGGAACAAAGGCTGCACGGAGAACCTTTGTCAGAGATGGAGTAAGGCAGAGTCGCTAATTGCTTAGCACCTCGAGTGAGCTCTTAGAGATCTGGACTTGGGTGTAAAGGTGCTGGGTGCAATTCAATGGTTCTCTACTGACAAATGGTAAGGTATTTATAGTAAGTAATGGTGGCGACCTAGTGAAGGGTTGGCAACAACTCTAATAGTTGCCGCTAATGAAATGTAAGTGAAAAGTCCGATAATAAGACTATAAAAAAGGTAAATGATATCCAGGGAGCATCATGCAGGTGGTTAGCTCAGGCATGCCACCACATAACGTGCAGAGCATCAATCAAAGTCTTGACAAGGGTGGGCGCTAAATTGTAATGTGGCATGTGGTGGTGGTGATTGAAAGTGCCAGCTGTTGATCATCTGTCATCATTGAGTCAAATATGGACATATTCCGACTCAAAGAGGAAGGCCGAGCTGGCAGTGATCTGCTGATGGCAGCGGGAAGTACTGGCGGAGTGTGGAAGTGGGGGTGATGGCGTGGCTTTCATTAATCATCCCAGTGGGGGTGGCATGTGCAGGTAGAGGGTGTGATGCATCACATGACCAGGATGCGTCGAGGTTGGAGGTAGTGGGATGCTCCTCGCGAAGAGGGGAGCCTGCAAGCTGGTGATGTCTGTGACTTCCCGTGGAGCAGGCGGCAAGGCTGACTGTCATGTGAGTGGTTCTACCATTGCCTGTAAATGTTGTAGTTGGCTGCGAGGGTGCATTGGTGCTGCATGGGGGACTTGTTCATAGGGAGCTGCTGGGGTCTTGCCGCCTTGGGTCAGTGCTGGTGCGTTAAAGGCTTAAAATGTATTGGGCCAAACCAGGGGCTCATCACCATACTTCCCTCTGCAGTGGCAGCATTGAGTCATGTGTGATGATGCGCCTCACGATCCCCTCGTCAATATGATACTATAAGGAAGGTAAATGCTACTCAGGGAGGATCATGCAGGTGGCTAGCTAAGGCATGCCACTAGGTAATATGCAAGATGTCAGTCTTGTGACAGGGTCATGGCAAATGTGGGCACTAAATTGAATGTGGCATGTGGTGGCAGTGACAGAAAATGCCAGCTGTTGGTCAGCTGTTATTATTAAGTCAAAAATAGGCATATTTGAAATCAGACTCAAAGAGGAAAGCCAGGCTGGCAGTGATCTGCTGATGGCGGTGGCAACTGCCAGCAGTGTGTAGAAGTGAGATGCAAGGGTGGTAGTGTGATGTCCATCAACCATCAGATTTTGACAAGGAGTGGCACATGCAGGTAGAGGGCATGATGCATTACATGATCAAGATACATTGAGTTTGGAGCTGGTGGGGGCATGCCTCATGGAGAAGAGAGCCAGTGAGCCTGTGATGCCTGTGACCTACTGTGAAGCAGGCAGCAAAGCTGGCTGGCATGTGGATGTCTTTACCATTGCTTGTAGGTGTTGTACTTGGCTGTGAGGATGTGATGCTGCTGCATGGGGGACTTGTCCATAGGGAAGTACTGGAGTCTTGCCACCTTGGGCTAGTGCTAAATGGTGCATAAAAAGCTGGGCTCATCACCAAAGCATCCAAGGAGGGATCTGGAGAGGCAAGCTAAGGCATAGAAATACAGAGGCTTAAATCTGATGAAGAGGCAATAAATAGGAGCCTAGATATTTGGTGGGCTACAAGGGGCTTCTAGACCAGAGGTAGGAGACTTATTCTGCTGCAAGAGCAACCTCTGGAGGTTGTGGCTAATCACACAACTGGCAGAAAGAAATCCAAAGTATATTACAAGGTAGGTATAATAGAGATAATAAGTAGTTAATCACCTGGCAGAGAGGAATCCAAAGAGAACAAGTCTAAGTTTCCCAAGCCAGGGGTCTAAAAATAGTGTCAAAAGTCACATGACCAGATTACATAAAAGATTGCTGGAGCAGCAGTGGACATCACAGGACCTGATTACATAAAAGGCTGCTGGGGCTTGTGCTTTGTCAGCAGCTGCTGGAGCATACACTGACAAAGCACACAGCTATTGGCCAACTCAGACTAAAAGTAAGGTCAATGAAAAGAATGTAAATATGGAAATACTGAAAAAGAGAGATAAAAGAAGGAAAAAAAAGAGGGAAGGAGGAAAAAGGAACATCTCCTAACAAGAACATCCATTGGGGCAACAGAGAAGAGATTCAGGAGGACTCAGTCACAAAGACCACCCTGGCCCTGTGGTCTGAAAAGGCCACTAAAGATAAATCTGTATGCACCAAGGAATGGAGTCTGCAAGATGGCCTCCTCACCTTCTAGGGTTGCATATACATCCCTAACAACTCAGAGCTTTGTTAGCGCATTGTGGAGCAACACTACAACTCCCAGATTGCTGGACACTCAAGGCATTGGAAGATATTGGAGCTGGTGTTCTCGATATATTAGTGGCCCCAAATGTCACAGTACATCAGTTCTTACACCAGTACTTGCAATCTCTGCATTTGGACAAAGCTCCAACATCACCTCCCAGTCAGACAGCTAAACCCACTTCTAGTACCTGCAGCATGCTGGAGCATGGCCTCCATGGACTTCATTGTGGAACTCCTGGACTCCTATGGTTACAACTTATGGTTGTTGTAGACCTGTGTAGTATGCAGTAATGAGCCCCCAATTTGGCTCAACACATTTTAAGCCTTTAATACACTATCTAGCACTAGCCCAAGGTGGCAAGACCCCAGCAGCCCCTATGAACAAGTCCCCCAATCAGCATCGACACATTCTCGCAACTAATTATGATGCCTACAGGCAACAGTAGAACCACCCACATGACAGTCAGCCTTGCCACCCACTCCATGGGAGGTCATGGACATTACCAGCTCGCTGGCTCTCCTCTCCATGAGGAACGCCCCACCAGCTCTAAACTTGATGCATCCTGGTCATGTGACACATCATGCTCCCTACCTGCATATGCTGCCCCTCAGGACGATTAGTGAATGATTAGTGAATGCCACGCCATCACCTCCGCATCCAGCTTCCACACTCTTCCAGCAGTATTTGCTGCTATCAGCGGGTCACCACCAGCTTGGCTTTCTTCTTTGAGTCTGTTTTGGAATATGTCCATGTTTGACTTAATGATGATAGCTGATCAACAGCTGGCACTTTCTATCACTGCCACTACACACTACATTACAATTTAGTGCCCACCCTTGTCACGACCTTGTTACAAAACTGACGCCCTGCATGTTATGTGGCGGCATGCCCCAGCTAACTACCCACATGACCTTCCCTAAGTAGCATTTACCTTCCTTATATTATTATTATTGGAGCTTTACTTACATTTCATTAGTGGCAACTATTAGAGTCATTGCTGACCCTTCACTAAGTCGCTGCTGTCACTTACTATAAGTACTTTACCATTTGTCAGTAGGGAATCATTGAATTGCACCTAGCACCTTTCCCCCAAGCTCAGATCTCTAAAAAGCCCACTTCTAGCGCTAAGCAATTAGCAACCACCTCTTACTTTGTCCCTGCCAAAGGTTCTTAGTGCATTTTTCATTCCATGTCTTAACAGTACTATATGGGTATACCCTCATTGCCAGTGCCAACACTTACTACTTCATGCCTTTAACATTTTGCGCTTAGCGCCGATGGCTAAGAATTAGAAGCTTTGTAAGCTTATCACATACCATTTCCCTCAAGACTCTTACTGCCTGCCCCCAATCAATGGCAACATCCTCCCCACTCTACACCACACTTTAGAGTCAAGTAATTGAGACCTGCCTAGGACTCCCTCAACACTTCGCGAGCCCAACACAAAACAGGGCTAAGTGCTACTTACTAAGAAAGTAATTAGCTAAATTTTGGGCACATCAGCAGGCTCACTTCATCCTCACCCATACCACTCTTGGTCTGCCTTGGGTGCTGCTAACCTCTATTGGAAAAACATGTGGAAACTCCACAGCCTCTTTGATGCCTATGTTTCTGACCAGGGTCTGCAGTTCATAGTGGAGTTCACCTGGGAGCTGTACTGTCTGCTCCATGTTAAGCTCCACACCTCCACTATCTATTATTCACAGTCTGATGGCCAGACAAAATGTGTCAACCAGGAACTCAAACAGTACCTCTGCCTATTCTGCTATTTACTGGGATAAGCTCCTACTGGAGGCAGAGTTTCAGTACAACAACCATGTTCACTCTGCCACCAAGGTCTCCCTGTTCCTTCTAGATACTAGTTGTCACTCCTGCATGGGCTTTGAACCTCCTGGATGTTAGTCTAAGAACAAGTCCATCAATGATTTCATGGACCAGATGTGTGAGGTCCAGAAAAAGGCCAAGGCTGCTCTAACCAAGGCCAAGGACAATATGGCCTGGTGTTATGACCATGGATGACTCCTGACCCCCATATACAAGCCTAGTGATCACATGTACTTGGACGGCTCTAACATCACTACCACATGACTCTCTAAGAAACTGTTTCATTGTCAACTGAGGCCATACATGGTGGAACAACAAGTAGGCCCCTTAGCATATCAACTCTGCCTGCCTCCCAGAATGCATCAGCTCTACCCCGTCTTCAACATAGTCAAGCTTCTGCTAGCCCCAGATGACCACATACTAGGGCAACAAGCTCCACTACCCTTGCCTCCAGTCCTGACACAGGACGGTCCAGAGTACAAAATAGAGAAGATCCTAGATGGCTGAGCCATCTTTTCTGCTGCAAACTACAGTACAAGGTGAAGTAGAAGGGCTATGGTATTGAGGACATCTCCTGAGAACTAGCTAATGGTGTTTGTGCATCTACTCTGGTTAGGAAATTCCACTGTGCACATTCCAATGCATCCTGGACTATTCAAGGCATCTACTCCATTTCTCTCACCAACCAAGTGGTTCAAGACCTGTCCTACCCTGTGCATTGAGACGCTGCACTCTAAAGGGGGGGTGATGTCAGGAAATGTTCCTTCCTCCTTTTTTTTTCTTTTCCTATCCTTCTTTTCTGGTATTTCCACACCTACATTTATTTATATTGACTTTACTTACTTTCAGCTCAGGTTGCTGTGTGCTTTGTCAGCATGCATCCCAGCAACCTTTTATGTAATCTGGTCACATGACTCTGCCACTTCAGCAGCCTTTTACATAATCTGGCCATGTGACTTCTAACACTATTTTTGGACCCCTGGCTTTGAGGAACCTTAGACTTGTTCTTTTTAGATTCCCCTCTGTCAGATGATTGACTACTTATTATTCCTGTTATATTTACCTTCTAATATACTTTGGATTCCCCTCTGCCAGCTGTGTGATTAGCCACAGCCTCTGGAGGTTGCTCTTACAGAGATGCAGATATTCCAGAGCTTTCATATTCAGAGGGAAAGAAGTGAAAGGCAGGCTAGAATGAAAAGAAGAGAGGAGTTTGTGTAAGTTAGTCAAGAGTCTCTATAGCATGAAGCAGACTGGCTGGATCTGGAATAAGACTTTAGATGAGTGGATGTGTGGCTCAGGATTTATATGGCTAATCTGAGGCTTGCATGTACCACAGAATAACAGAGCATGGTACAGTAATAGTAGAGGTACATGTTAACAATTTCCTTGTGATATCCAGCACCAGGAAGGCAAGCAAGCAATTCAAGCAGGGAATGGTGAGCACTTGGATAATCACCAACCTGGGCATACCAAAATACATACTGGAAATAACAGTTGCTTGGGAATGTGAAAATAATCAGGTTCACCTGTTACAGATAGTCCTCATCAACAAACCTGTCCAGCAGTTTGAGCAAATGAGCACTACTCCATTATCCATGCCAATGGAGCCAGGAATAAAATTGTGATGGGTAGACCTGACAATACTATCAGATGTAGACTGTGAAACAATTATCTGCATCTCTTGCAGCTAGTCAGAGGCTTGCTGTGTTTAGCAATATCCATATGTCTGGACATCCAATACACTATCCAACAGCTCTCCCAATACCTTGATTGCTTCATCTACATGCACTAGAACACCACTATAAGCATCTTGTGCTAACTAAAGGAAACTAGAATCCTAGGTATATCTCTGGGCAGCTGACACCAATACAATTGATTGAGTTCATGGACTTGGACTGGGCTAATTACCTTGACACAAGAAGGAGCATTGGAGGATATGCTTGGGTGTTGGGCTCTGGGGTGATCTCTTAGTTGACACTAGCAGTAGATGGTGGCAGCTTCATCATGTGAGACAGTGGCCTTTGAGGCTGCCCAGGAATGCATATGGCTACATTCACTATTAGATGCACTTGGATATACATCAAAGGATGCAACAACAATATTTTGCAATAACAATTCAGTGATCAACCTCTTGGAAGACCCTATGCTACACTAATAAGTCAAGCACATTGATATAAAGTACTATTTCTCATGAGAATGTATTGCATTAGAGGAGATCACTGTTTGTTACATCAATACCAAGGACAACATCACAGAAGCACTCACTACCCTGCAGTTCACTAGGCTATAACATATTCTGGGGTTGACCCAGCATTCTATGTGAGGAGGAGTTGGATAGCCAATGCTCATGGTGAGAAGTGTTGAGACTTGCATCACTGCACTGTATGTATTGATCAATTGCTGGTGGAAATAAGGCATCAAGGTCACAATCAGGGTTGGGCAGACATGAAGATGAGAATATATAAGGGCAACAGTCATCCTCAGTCAGTATCTAGAGACTGAGAAATAATCTCTGTATTATCTATGGATTAACTTGTAACACAACAAGTGTTTGTAAACATTGCTTTCTTCTCAAGAAAAAGACTAGAAACACAATCAATTTTATTTATCTGCATCTCAGGAATAATTGGAAGAAATTTCTTTCCTTTATAAAAACAAGTTGGAAAATATATTAGCATGGTTTTTAACAATTTTTTCTCAAAGGGAAAGCAAGTTAGAAATTGCATAACATGCTTCTAGAAACTTTTTCTCAAGAAACTACAGGGATTTCCTAAAGTGCTGGGCTCAAAGCAAATTGATATGACATTGCTTTCTAGAGTCATTGAGGCTATTAAGAAAGTAGGATTGATTTTACTGTGGCAAGCCCTGATAATGTCAAAGTCATCCTGGGTCTTAGTGATATTACTTTCTCATTATACGGTCCGGATATCTTCTAATGATCTAAAAATTCCCAGCCTGTAAAGGTATTCTTAAACTAGACAAGTCTGACATTGGGCTTATAAATCTATGACTTTAGCATTGCGTGTCTATCAACCATTTGGCCATGTATTCTAGCCGACTTTTTGCTGATGCATGATGAGTTTTCATCGCCTCGACTGTTTTCAAGTCCTTCACCATCCCTTGCAAAGACACTGTATTAGCCTCACCTATCCTACGGTGCTCTGACATAACATGTGAGCTGCCGTGCTTATATACGGAACCGAAAAGTAGATATTCAGTGGCAATGAACACAATACGTCCTGTTCGATTAGTTGGTTAAATCATCTCGTTGTGGTTAGACGCTCCGAGAAGCCGGAAGTTCGAATCCTCCACAGGACAAATTTTTGCTGCGGCCCGTGACAGGAGGGACAGATAAAAAG
This sequence comes from Termitomyces sp. T70a, assembly GCA_017657195.1. Classification (NCBI taxonomy): domain Eukaryota; kingdom Fungi; phylum Basidiomycota; class Agaricomycetes; order Agaricales; family Lyophyllaceae; genus Termitomyces; species Termitomyces sp. T70a. Next base: position 12,013 of record JAGGAT010000354.1, read on the forward strand.
GCGGAGTTTTCCGACCTGGGTTTGGCATCGACCACGGCAATGCCGAGTCTGTTTTCGCGAGCGCGGACGCCGACTCCTGTGAAGAAACAGCCATCGGTGCAGGAGCTGGACGAGTTTGGGCGGGTTACGAGCCGGGGAGCCAAGCGGGGACAGACGCCATCTGGTGGGCGCGACGTGAGCTCGAGTCCGGACCTGCCCCCGCCTGTGCTCGACGGCGCGTTCCTCCCGCTGAGCCTGGAGAGCCGGGCCGCGTCGCCGCCGCACGACTACGGCTACCTCTCGTACAAGCGCCATGTCGTGCTGGGCCTCGAGCAGGTCTCGCGTCTCGTCATCGTCGTCTCCAACGAGCTCGGCACCCGCGGCGGCATCACCACTCCCTTTATCTTCTCCACCACCGCCCTCGACGTCTCCTCGTCCGCTATCAAGAAGCTCATCCAGGCCTTCCTTGCCACCTGCCCCAGCCAGTCTGCGCACGCTGCCGCTGAGGCCGAGTCGCGCTGGAGAGACGAGGCCCGTTTCGCTGGGCCCCATGAGCTCGGGATGTGTCTGCGCTGGGGCCTCGCCCGCGCCATCCGGACTGTCGGCGGCCACTACGTGCGTGGGCTGCTGTCGTGGGACCGCTACGTCGAGTTCCGTAATTCTGAAATCGGTACGAGCCTGCACTTTTTTTTTACTCGCCGTGACTGATGGACCTGCAGCACAGGGATACCCGGCAGGCCACTTTGGGGCGCTGCTGAACTCGCTGGAACCGACGCTGCAGACGGTGGTGATCACTCTGCTCGCGCTGTTGTCTCGGCTGACGGCAAACAGCACGAGTTCGGGTCACACGCCGCCCACACTGTCGCCGTTGTTCGGTCCCCTGCTCTTCGGCCTCGGTCCCGCTGCTCTCGCCTTCCATCACACTTACACACACTATCTCCGCGCCGTCCACGCCATGGAGCACCTCCAGCTCGTCTTTATCCGCTGGCAGGACGCAACCAGCACCGCTGCGCTCGGTGTCCCCGTCCGTCTCAAGGACTGGATCAAGGGCTACCCTGCAATGCTTCCCTCGTGCCACCACCCTGCCTCTCCCGCGAACCAGAAACCCCAGCCCCGTCGCGGCGTTCGCACCGTGCGCGTCATGACCGTCCGTCGCAACGTCCGCATGTACTCCCCCGACCTCGTCAAAACCGCCGCGTCCTGGGCAGACTCGTCTGTCCCATCCAAAAACGGCCTCCTCGTCTCCAAGGAATGGGCACGCATTGCGCCACCCACCCTCAAGCTTCCCCCGCGCTACTCTGACGCGTACAGGAAGCGCATGGACATGCCCTCCAACTTCCACCCCGACACCGGCGCACTCGCCGCCCCCTCGATGAACGCGTCGTCCTCGTCCTCGTCCTATGGCTCGTCCCTCACAAGCAGCGACAACACCGATTATTTCGCCCTCGGAACCAACTCCCGCACCGGCGACGACCGCTTCAGGAGCTTGACCGACTTGAAATGGGGCGAATTCGAATCTATGGGCTTCAGCAGCCTCGAGGACGACAAGAAGTTGCAGTTTGATCTGACCGAGAGCGCTCGTACAGTGAGTTTTTTTTTTTATCTACTCTTTTCGTCTATCATGCTTGTTTCCCGATACGTAGCTTATCATTGACTTTTAGGAACGGTCCACGAAGCGCGAATCTTTGTCATGGACAGACTTTTCCTCGACAGGGTTCACACGTTCTGATGCTCCTCTCAGTGCCACTCTTCAGTTCAGCACCCCTGTCGCCAAGACCATCTCCGCGTGGCCGGCGCACAATGCTGAGATTGCGAAGAAGCTGAAAAAGACGGAAAAGGCATTGCCGCAGTTCGGCTGGGACACGGAGCCCGTCGTCGTCAGCGAGGAGGTCATCGAAGAGGCCTTTGTCGATGTTTTCTGCGACCTCGTGTACGGCGGCGGATGGATGGACATGGAACGGTCCGAGGAACTTGATAGGGACTGCAACTGGGCTCTCGTATGTCATACTTATTCCATCATCTGCGCTTCACTGCAAGCTGTCGATCAACCTTCGTTGACCTTTGCCTATTTTTAACAGGTTGAATTCAAATCTCTACCTGTCAATCGCACTACTGTATCTGGCGGCGCAGATCCACGCGTGTCGACGAGTCTAATACTATTCGAAGAATTCGTCCCTCTCGAGTACAGACAGCAGCTCGCGCTGCCGCCATCGACGCGGCGGCGGCTGCCGTCGCTCTTCTCGTCGGGGTCGAAATCCAAGGGGTGGAAGCAGGCCGCGACGCTCAACGGACGGCCGTACGTCGTGGGGCACGTTCCGCACAGTCCGACGTACAGGGAGGTGGAGTTTGAGGAGATCTTGCGCGCAGGAGGCGGCACTAAGGTTATCTCCCTTGGGTCGAGGTCTTCTGTTAAAGTGCCGCCGCCGGCGAGGGCGTCCATCCCGCCAGAGGTCGTCCCTTTGCTCCCGAAACTGCAGAAACAGAAAGAGAAGAAGATGCAGGAACCTGTGATGACGACGACGGCTGGGAAATTGGTGATTTCTGCGCCGCTTTATACGCCTCCGCGTACTGCGCCTGCGTCTGTGTCTGCGTCTGCGCCTGTGTCTACGCCTGTGTCTGTGTCTGCGCCCGCACCATCAACCACAACAACGACTGCGATCGCAGCTGCAACCGCCACCGCCACCGCAACAGCAGCCGCAGCCGTTTTCGCGCCCGTGGGAGGGAGCCCAACGCCTACGTCCGGAGCCAAAAGCGACGAAGTGCACTCTGACTCGACAAAGTCGCCTTCTGTGGCGTCTACGAAGCGGTCGTCGCGTTTTCGGCTGCCGGGCGGGATACCCGTACCTAGTCCTGGCGGACGGAAGACGGGCGCGGAGTATTCGTCGGTGGAGTTTGAGACGCGGTTGGCGAGGGGTGGGGATAGCGATGGAGATGGTGATGGGGATGGGGTGGGGGGTGGTGAGGTCAATGGGGGCAAGGGGAGGAGGAAGAGGCGGGGAAAGGCGAAAGAGGTGGAGGGGGACGAGGATGTGTGGGTTGATATTGTGGTTGGGACGCAGAGGCGTGGACAGCAGCAGCAAGAGGAGGGAAAGCGTGGTGGTGCGGACCCGGATGTTGTGGGGAGGGAGGTTGAGCAGGTGCTTGCTGGTTTGAGGGACCGGACGATGTCGGTGGATAGTCGGAGTGAGAGGGTGGATCGGGATCCTGAGGGGGGGTTGGATCATTTCTATGCTCGGGATGGGGATGGGGATGGGGAGGGAGAAGAGGAGGAGGGGGTGCCGCGGTGGAGTGGGGAGAGTCAGTATACGACGAATACGAATACGAATACGAATGAACACGAGCTCGAGCACGAGCACGGGCGCGAGCGCGAGGGGAACCGGGACAGGGACCCCTACCGGGACGAGGAGGAGATGATACGGCAAAGCCCACTTGCTGCGCGGGCGTTAGCCAAGACCCAGCGGCGGATGGGGTACTTTGATTTACATCCTGAGAGGAGGCCGGGCGGGAAAGTACGGGACACCACGGAGGAGGAGCAGGCTGGAGACGCGCGGTTGGCGTATGATGCGGATAGTGATGGTGAGGATGTTAGGAGACCTTTGCCTGTGGTGGGAGTGGGGGGGATGCAGACGCCTGTGAGGAGGTTGCCGGTTCCACCGGCGCCGCCGGTGATTAGGGTTGAGCTGGCGAACGTCGAGCCTTTGAAGCCGCTCGTGGCTAAGCCGAAGCCAGGCGGCGTCAATGGGAATGGGAATGCAAGTGTGAACGGGAACGGGAACGGGAATGGGAATGGATATGGGAATGTCCAGTCCCCCGCGGCGGCGGTGGCGGCGGCGCCACCGATGAGCAAAACTGCGGCTTTGATTGAGATGTACCGCGAGAAAGAGCGGGCGAGTTCACCGAACCATGCTACGACTACGACTACGACTACGACTACGCCAGTGTCGCCGCTGCAGCCGCAGCCGCAGTCCCCGTCTCGGCTTCCTGTGCGGGCATTCGTGAAGGAAGGAGGGGCCGCTCCTGCACCTGCACCTGCACCTGCCCCTGTGTCTGCGTCTGTGTCTGCACCTGCGCCTGTTGTGGTGCCCGTGGCGGTGCCGCTCGTCGCGCCTTCGCCAAAGGTTGCGTCGGCGCTTTCTCCCTCGGCGCTCTCGCCTTCGCATCCGTCGGTGCTCTCTCCTTCGTCCGGGGCGGGCTCGCCGCTCGTGGAGCCCCCGCGTATCCCTGTTGAGGAGACGGGCCGCGCGAGTCCCGGGAGGTATGTGCATGGTGCGCCGTTGCATAATGTTATAGAGGAGGAAGAGGAGGAGTGAGGTCCGTGCTTGGGTGGTTGCGACGTGTTGATAAAAGCCGATATGCGATAGGAATGATGCGAGGCGAGGCGCGAGGCGGCAAATTGTGTTTGACGCGCTTTTGGTGCAAGGTGAGGATCGGTGACTACCCCCTCGCTTGCTTTGATTACCCCCTCTCTCTCTCTCTCTCTCTCCTCGTCCCTGTTTTTTTTTTCCCTTTTTCGTCAAGTATATTCTAGGTTGAAAAATTCTTTTCTAACAATATTCAGTCGTTTTGTTTTCTCTAAGCGAAACGCGCGCTCGATTGTGCCTATCTCTCGATCCTTTACTATACCTTATTATCTCTTTCTCTCTCTATTTTTGACTCTCGCTCGTTAACTCTTTTTTCCCCTCAATTTATCGTCGACAGTGCTATTAATGATACCCTGCCGGAGCTGGACACCGGATTCCAGCATACCTACCTACCTACTTGCCTACCAACATACATACACGCACACACACTCTCTTTGCGGATCATACTCTGAAAATGTTATTGCTTTTAGCTGTTTTGTTTGTACGTCGGGGATTAGTAAATAGCTGTGGTGCCGCGCCCGACGCGACTATCATCACGCGAACCGAAAAACACAACACGTGATCACAAAATTTCGAAGTTTCGTGGCCGTCAAGCGTAGGTTGTGGCTCCGCTCTCCAAATGGCCAGACATGCGCGCAAAAAGCAAAAGTTATCTCGGGAGACGTCGAAATCCCAGCCTATTGAAGCAGATTTCTTGATAGACGACGCCTTGAAGGACGATGAGGAGAGACGGCTCGAGAGTATGCTCTTTGGGACGAAATTCGTTCCTAGGGACAAGGATCCTGCCTTGAACACTGTCGAAGATGATGAAAACGTACCGGAGTATGCTGGGAATGTCTTGAATAACCTCTTGGACTCCGATGTGCGTCTGTGTGCTGTTTTTCTTTGATTGTGATGGCCTCCCTAACCAGCGGGGGTTTTTGCGTTTAGCTATTCTTTGTCGATAATGGTGCTGTTGCTCCTGGTTCTGAGGAAGATGATGGGGATGATGATGGCCAAGAAGATGACAATGAAGCTCGAGACTCTGACGCGGAATCCTCGTCTTCGTCAACCTCACGGACGCGATCACCTTCTCCAAAACCCTTGCTGAAATCCCGCAAACCCCCAGCATGGACCGACCCCTCAGACCCGCCCACTGTCTCGCTTGCTTCCTCGCGGCTGCGCAAGCTGCGCGATGCGCCGACCGAGGAGACGCTTTCTGGCCGCGAGTACGAGGCGCGTCTTCGACGGCAATACGAGCGAATAAACCCCGAGCCTGCGTGGGCCGCAAAAGCGCGCAAGGAGAAAAAAGAGGAAGTAGGAGACGACGCGGGGATCGCGGATCTCTTGGCGTCGACGAGCGGGATCCTAGGACGGCGGGATAAGGTCCATTTGAAGGCGGGGCACGTGGAACTTGAGCGGTTGCGTGATGCGAATCTGGATGCGCAGGCGTCGGGGAGTGGTGCGGTGCGCGTCGTTGCGTTCCATCCGAGCGAGCGTGTCCCTGTGTTGTGTGTTGGGAGCGCTGACCGGCGTATCCGGCTGTTCAATGTACGTCTTGTCGGCCGCTGGGATACACCTCGACCTTACTCAATAAACGCTGTGTACAGATCGATGGACATACAAATCCTCTGTTACAGACTCTACACGTCCCTTCTCTGCCTCTGACCTCTCAATCAAGCGTCGCTTTTCACCCACTCGGCTCATCACTCCTACTCACTGGCCCTCGTCCATTCTTCTACACTCACGATCTACAAGCCGGCACCACAACTCGCCATGCTCGCGGGCTCTGGGGCACTACATTCAATACCGTAAATGACGTCTCGGACTCCCGGAAACGCGCGCGCAAAGGCAAAGGCGAGGACTCGGGGAGTGGCGGCGGCGGCGGGGACGGTATGGAGGTCACGGCGTTCAGTCCAGGGACGGGAGATATGCTTGCGGTGGCAGGGCGAGGAGGGTACGTGCACCTCGTTGACTGGAAGAGCGGTGCTGGTCAGGTCGTGGGGAGCCTCAAGTGCGGTGGTGGAGGGGGTGGTGTGCGATCCCTGTGGTGGCCGTCTGCGCAGCAGCTGGCGGTCCTCAGTGGAGACGCAGAGGTGTATCTGTGGGATGTAGGTGAGCGAAGATGCGTGAGGAGGTGGAAGGATGAAGGAGGATTTAGGGGCGCTGGGCGGGTCATGACGGGCTGGCGAGGAGCGAGAGAGGAAACTGGTTTCTTGGCTGTTGGGTATGTGTTTTCTTGTCCACCAAATCGCGTTTTGATATCCTCAATATGGTGATATAGGTCCAACACAGGTTTCGTGAACGTGTATGGCGCAGATTCATTTGCATCCCTTCCATCCAACAATTTATCCACTCCCAAGCCATTGAAAAACATCGCGAACCTCACCACAGCCATTTCTTCGATTCGGTTCAATCACGATGCTCAATTAATGGCAGTGGCCAGCCAGCAAAAGAAGGACGCTATGCGTTTGGTAAGTCTGACTCTTTTTATAAGGCTTCAATGAATTCAATAGTCTTTGTTAATCTATTTCTAGATTCATACACCCTCGCTGACATCGTTTGCAAATTGGCCGACATCGGGCACACCGTTGGGCCACGTCACGGCAATTGACTTTTCTGCACGGAGCGAGTATCTTGCAATTGGCAATACAAAAGGTCGAGTACTTTTGTATCACTTGAAGGATTATGGGGTTTGAATATAGTGGATTCTGCCATGTCAGTGACCGATGTACATGAGCCTAAGTCATGGAAAAATTAGTCTTGGCAACGCATACGGCGCAACTTTCAATACAACTTGCTTGATTTTATATATACAACGGCCAACGGGACACTTGTCGCTGACACAATTCTCTCTTGTACAGGTGATCTTATCTCTACAGGATGCTTTTCGTTTCTGTTAGTCCTTTCGCTTTTCATTCTATCGGTATCTGGACTTCAAACTTTACACTGCGTGGCGCCCATCACTGCGTGGACATCTTCACAGCCTCTGTCGTAGTCTACATTGACATTTGAAGCTGCCTATTCCAGTGTGAGATCATTATCACTTGCAAGAATGGGCCGATAAGAAGACTTAACTAGAGTCCATTTTCGCCTCGGGGTAACAATGTTCCTCTATTGCAGTGAGACTCTTCCTTTCTTTACGGATCAAACAAAGTATTCAAACTCCACTTTGCCGCCGGCCAAATTTAAACGTGATGGGGTGATTGGGGTCGCCACAGCTCCTCTTCTATGAGTTGCTCCCGTCGGGCACAGGGGCAAAGGGTTGGTAACAAGAAGGCTCTGTCTTGAGTATTCTTACAACAATCAGTATGTTGATGCGGGCAAATGAAATCAATTTGGTCATCCTAGCTCTCCCGCGCAAATCTCAAGAAGGAAGCCGCACTCAAACCGGCACAGACTAACGTAAGTAAATACATGAAATAGTGCTTAAGAGAGAACAACATAAAATAATCATAAAAAAACAGAGAGGCAAGTGTCTAGTGAAGCGTGGGAGAAGAAATCTAGGTGTAGCCCAATGTGACGTGAGCCAGCCGGATTAGGCTATAGCGGCACACTGTTAGAGTCTCGCGGTGTGAACTGTTGTAAGTCCTCGTGTTGCGAGAAAACTACCTAAGTACAACATGTGTTCTGGTATATAAGTAATGCTCAGCGGTTGTTAAGGAGAGTGATGCAAAGGAAATAAGAACATAAGGGTTTACGGTCACGGAGTCACGAAACCGCTACACCCAAAGGGCTAACGAACTGTATGTGAGTGGCGAGGAGAAAGGCAGGACAAGTATCTATGGGCAGCTCCGCTGCATATATACAGATTGAGACAATGGGTGAAAGGGTGGTCCTGACCACAGGAGACAAAGGTCGCGCTCAGCGCTTGACAGGGTCATTCATTGCTTTTTGATCGACGTATGATTTTTGATCAATCTTTCTCCATTATGTATGGTCACTGAAATGGGTACTGGTGTAGTTGACATGGGAAATTTCTACCGTCCGTCTTCCTTCAGTATGTCCGACTCGACGAATTGCTCTGCGGTCAACGCCAATCCCGACGTCTCTGGTATCGGTGTTCGGACTGCCATTTATGCGCAGAATCTACTCAGTTTTGTACCAGCACTCTGGGCTCTCAAAGATGGACGGATCACACCCACCGAACTCGATGAGCTGGAGAAACAATCCACTACTATTCTCATTACGGCCTTCGCCATCCTTATTTCAACCGTTATACAAGCTATTAATCACGGCATCTCAAGTTATCACGCGTCAATTGTCCTTGACCTCAGTTGGATGAACAACACCAACCTCTTCATTTACTTTCTACTCTACTTCCATCACAGATTCAACCTCTCTGAGGACGAGTTCAATGAGGAAGTGAAAGTGTCAGCAAATCATGCCCCTCCGAAATACAGAATCAAGTGGCTTTCTAGGTGGATCCACGAGACAAAGAAAGCCGCGAGAAATTTTGTCATTATAATAGGCTCTTTGCATTTGTCACTCATGGCCGCTGTTGGTATCTGGCTCTGGAGCCATCCAGTTGACTTCGGAGGCTCAGGATCGTGCTGGTTGTCTGCAACTGTATCCATACTAGGCAAACAAGTTCAGCTGGGATCAGTTGTATTGCAACAGTGGTCTGTTGTGGTATACAGCACTGTCGCAATTCCAATGCTGAACCTTCTTATTCCTATTACCTTCTTTGCCATGCAATTCCTGATATTGAAGTATGTTGTCAAGATACCAGGCAATGTGATGCATCATACAATCATGACAGGATTGGGGACTCTTGCTATAATCGATGTTATTCTGCTTGTCGATATAGAAGTGGCGATGAAGGAAAACAGGGAACGATTCCAGCTGTATGGTGAAGGTCAATGGACATTCGGCCAGACTCTTGCTGTTTTGTTGCTTTTGGTTGCTCTTCGCGACCTCATAGAGTCAGTCTTCGAGAAACGTGCCAAGCAGCTTGATAATCAGCTTCTTGAGGCATCAAAGAATGGGGAGAGAAGATCAGTCGAATCTTTATTAAGACGAGGAGCAAAGTGCAGTAAACTAGGTATGAACTTCATGATTCTTCATGAGTTAACATTGATCTTGTTGAATCAGATGCATGTATCTGGGGTGCACTTGTAAATGGCCATCCAGATATTGTTCAGGTTCTGTTAGACTATGGGGCAAATCCAAACTCAAAAGGTGAGATAAGTACTCACTCAGAGCTTGTGCTGCTAAAACCAGTTTTCAGACATTGAAGGCCGGTCACTACTTCACTTTTCCATCAAACATGACTATACAACCTGTGTGTGGGCTTTGCTGAAGCACCAAGCAGGTGTAAATTTGAAAGGTGTGATACAAACTACTCATCTAGATTTTATCATGCCAATGCTAGCATCACAGATCATGAAGGCCTGACTCCACTTTTTTCTGCAATTAGAGAAGGCTTTCTAGATATTGTGAAAGTTCTGCTAGAGCATGGTGCATCTGTAAATTCAAAAGGTGGGATATAAATTATCTAAATTTTATGCTGCTAATACATCTCAGATGGCTATCACGTGTCTCCACTTCACTTTGCAGCTGACAAGGGCCATGTTGACATTGTGAAAGTTCTGTTAGCATATGGTGCATCTGTAAATTCAAAAGGTGGGATATGAACTCATTGAAACTTTATTTTATTCATGCTGGCATCTCAGATTCTTGTAATACAACCCCACTTCACATTGCAGCTGTGAAGGGCTATCTTGACATTGTGAAAGTTCTGTTAGAAAACTATGCACATGTCAATGTTAAAGGTGGGATACAAACTCATTTAAATTTGATTTCACTTATTTCTAGCATGTCAGATGTTTACAGTGCATCTCCACTTCACTTTGCAGCTAGTGAAGGCCATGTGGAAATTGTGAAAGTGCTGTTAGAGCACTATGCAGATGTAAATCTACCAGGTGTGATCTATGGATCTTCAGTTCTATTCATTGCCAATTGCCAATTAATGTTTCTTTTAGACAATAATGGTTTAACAGCATTTGATCTAGCAGAACAAGCAAACCACCAGGATGTTATTAGGTTTTTCTTGAGATAAATGACAGATATCTACTACACCCTCAGACTAGCAATTGTTCTGCGGCTTTCGATTCATGTCATTTCATTCTTTACAGCTCTTTGAACCCCACCCTTGGAATACACCATGGATCCTGTTACACTAGTATGTCCCATCTTTTCTGTGCTACAATCATATTCTGGGTATGGGTAAAGCCCAAACCAGGTATGTTGTCAGTAGTCTTAATATTGCCTACTTTTTATTATTTCTATTTCTGTCTTTCCTTTCAATCTGTTCCTCCCTCTATTCTATCTCCATTCCATTTAACTTGATCTATTCAATCAATCCCTAAAATGCCTTAGAATCATGCTCCAATGCCTTTCATCGAGCTTTATTGCCCTTATTGCTCTTTTCACTCAAGGGTAGGTGAGCCCCCCATTAGTCTATCGACCAGTCCTGTTTCTTGGCGCCTTGCGAAATCACAGCGGCGATGTGAGACTGAGGACTTGACATCCCATGGACTCGATTGTACATGTCACTGTCAATACTAAATTTTATCTGGGACACACTTCCACCTTACCGGCTTTGTCACGAGGCTGGAATATGGCACCGCTGGACTAAGACAACATTCTGAGAAGGTTTGTGCATTATAATGGAAGCAAAATGAATGTCTTCGCAAAGGACAAAGTTTCATCATTGTGATTAGACGACGCAACTGGATTAATCTTTACTCAGGCCAAAGGCCACTCTTCAAACCAGCTCTCGAACTTTCATGTCTGGGTCGCTGTCTTTTTGGACGGGCTTCCTAATATGAAGCTGTCGAGGATACCTAGTCGCGTAAGCGGTGTAAGGCTGTGTCGGTCCCGGTTTCTAGTGGACGCTGCAATCAATGGGGTGGGGGAGCCGCCGAACCGAAGGTCGAACCCACGGGTGACTAGCCGGGGAACTAATATGCGCAGGGGCCACTAAATGCGGGGTTTGCAGGTGCCGTTTGTGAGCCCTTGTTGGTGCTGAACTTGCCCTGATACCGCGTCTCTAGCGTCGGCGGGAAGTGCACACGCTTCCCAGATGCTCCCCCGGCAGACCGATCGGAGGAATTATATGCACGCGGATCAGAAGAGCTATCGGCGCTGGGAGTGTGAGGGTACCCTACTGGCGTCTCGGGAAACGAGGTAGACGAGCCTGGTGAATCTGTCGTTTTCGGGATATATGCGGAGGGTGGGAGGGGGTAGCCTGCTGGTGAGCGGTGATCAAAGCTCGTGACATAGGTCGTTGGAGGCTCTTGGACCTGTGAGGGTTCAATTTGGTAAACAGAAGCGATAGCATCTCGTCGTTCCTTCTCCTGAAATCTTCGTCTGCGTATGCAAAAGCAAATGCTCAATGATACCAAGATTGATATTACTACAATTGAGATTTCAGTAAATAGCTCCGTTCGCAACATGAAAGACATACAGAGGAATCCGCCTAGCAAAATGGCGATTTGAGCACCAGCAGGCAAGCGCTGTCTACATTGCCACAACCCATCACTAAGAATCTGGAACTATAGTAAACAGTCTATCCCCTTTGACCCCAACATTACTCACAGTGTGGTATAGCAAACCTGATCAACTCGCGAAATCGCGCCTATGCTCCATACTAATGCAATAGTTCCACCTACAACTCGAAGACCTAGTTATGTATGCACCCAACCTTAGTATTCCGTCCGACACTGAATCCAAACCTACTCACTTGAGCCCGAATTCGGTGTCATAGTATCGCTTCAAATGACTTCACAATATCTAAAAAGATCAACTTTCGAGAAGTTCACCAAACGATGGACCAGTCCGAAGAACCCGCACAGCAGGATTTCTTGTGAGGGGCTTGGTTTAGAAGGGGGGGTGGGTGAGATCAACTCGCAAGAAATTCATCACGGCCAAGGCGACCGAATATGTATCGCCAGATTCAACCCCCTTGATGGACACTGTTGATCGGTCTCTGACACAAGTGGACAACTTTGATGACGATGGCTGCGTAAATAGTTACACAAACGTGAAACGCCGACTTAGCACAGTTACCAGATAGTGGTGGAGTCATCGAGACACCGTCCAACGCAAGCTACTCTCAACTGTTTGATGTCATAATGATCAAAATGTCTTGACGTACGCTGAACCACTGGTGAAGTCTATATTCTTTGTTTCTCTTAATGGTTGACAATCTACCAGGAATACTCATACAACAATGTTTACTTTGCACTGCCAAGTACACACCTAAGTACACACCTAAGCCCACCGCTGTACAACAACGCTGTTAGAGAGGCTCGCAGCCTCTATCGTGACATCCAGATCATCCAAGGTACGATTTGGGAACGTTGTGCCAATTGTATAAGGTCGTGTCGTATTCTCGGGGCGCGCGCTGAAAAATATTAGTTTGTTAATCACGAGGCTATCACGAAGCAAGATGACGTACGCGTTGATGAAATTTCTCAAGTCACTGACTTTGTGTGTCAAGTTCATACGACATACGATCCTGAAGATCCGTCAACAAGGGTTGCAACATCCAAATCGACGAAATAAAGTACCTTGTCCCATCCGCCAAGCGAATCTGCACACTGGTGGTCGGCAATGATTGGTCGACTTCAAATCGCGTAGTAACACTCTGCCGCTCCCCGGCCGCGGTCGAGGTCCGTTGAGAGGAAGTCGGGAATTGTCCGGGCATTGGAGTTGAATCATTAGACGACCTTGTAGCCGAAAATTCGGGTACTGGTGCACCAAGGCGGTTTCCAGAACCAGAGAAGGTTCGAGATCCCTGAGGCGGGACGTAGGCCTCATGTGTTCTCTGGGAAATGCGAATATCCACAGGCTGTCCCACGCGGAGGTTGAGGATGTGGGGTGGAGCTTGCCTGAACAAGTATTGTAGCGTTGTCCGTAGCAGAAAAAGAAACGCACCCGGAGCGCAGTTGATTAAGCAACTCGGCATGTTCAGGATTGTCGTAGTCCATCAGGGGCCCATCTTCTATAGAGAACCCATTGCTCCACAATGTCAAGTGGCGAACAGCAGGTGCCTCGTCTTCTGTGGGCTAGTCATTAATCCGATTAATCGTAATTTGCTGCCTGTACAGACCAGATAACGCATTGGGATCTGGAATAAATGTGCTCTCTACTTCATCACTTCCAAGTGTATGACCCCCACCGTGGAAGGGCCCTGAAGGAGGAGACACATCCCTTCGTGTGCCACCTCTAATTACCAGATATAAGCAACCAAGGGTTGTGATTTTGGAAGACGTACTGTGCAGCAAGGCGTAGAAGGTCGCGAACTAAATCACCTCCTGGCATTCGGGACCGATTGTCTGGATTTTGAATTGAGAGACCACTTTTGTAGTGAATTTCAGGTGCACTCGTTTCCAATCATCACTACTAGGCTTACCTGCGTTCACCGCCCGCGAACCACGATTCTCCCCTGCCTGGCTCATCTTCATCGGAGTCATCGTCGTCTTGGCCTCCACCAGAACCTCCAAAACTAGGCCCGGGACCGCCACCCTGCGAGTTAAGCCCACTGATTGTTCCAAATCGTGAGCCGCTACGACTCTTGTTATCCCCGCTGTTTCTTAATGAAATCGTACAACAGTCAATTCTTCCCCTCTCGGGACAAAGATGGCGACATACCCCGACCAGTTGCCTATACGTCCTACCCGAGGGGCCTGAGTCGGTCTTGCCCATGAAGCAGGCAAAGGTTCAGCGGCACCACCTCCTAGAGAACGTCCTCCAGTAGTATTGCTATTGTCGCCGTCAGACATTATGATCAAAAGATACGAAGGAGTTCGAAGTGACGCGTCTCTCTCAAGGATCTCCAAGGTATTGTTGTGGATGATGGCTCCAACCAAACAAGCAGCAATCCCAGGAGACCCTCCCTTGGTCCAACACAATCCTTTCGGATAGAACATGCCATTTGCGGATTACTATACCGTTCTCAGGAATCTCAGGAGAGCTTCTAGCTAGCGCCGAGGTTTTAAATGCTTTCAACTCTCTCGAGGTCCCAGATTGCTGCTACCACTGTAACCTCCAAAACTTGAGCCGGCCATACCCTGTGTGGAATTGGGTGAGCATACATACATTTCATCTTTATCAATTGCATTGTCTAAGCCTGAGCAGGCAAGTTGACCCACGACAACTTCGGGACAATATCCGTTATGAGAGGGTCTCGCGTTGCCATTGTCAGGTTACCAGGATTAGATGTTATCTGCGAATGAGTCGGACCTTGGCCTCTAATATTCATACCACCGGGATGTGCTATACCTGTGATATCACTCATGACTTTGACAAGTACATTACAATATAAGATTGGTGTGCGCAACCCAGCTGGAAGCTTCAATGAGATGGAGATTGAGAACAACATATTCAATCAGAGCAGCACTCTTGTGGTGGACTCAGCATTGAACAATATTCTCATAAGCTCTTCTCTGCAGTCCCAATATTGTTCCCCTTTCACAAAGATGCTAACCAATGCTCAGTGAGGTGCCAGAGTAGCACTTTTTTCCCTAGGCCAAAACAAATTTATGCCTAGCCTCCCTGCAACCCAACCAGTTCAATGTATTGGCTGTTTTTGGATGTACTTGTCGGAGTATGGCGTGCTTTTTGTCGACATCGGGTATTTAATGGTAAAGCGGACATCTTGATCAAATTTGGGTGACTCGAGGGAATTTGATGTTTTGTTCTGCCACGCAATGATCCCTCAGGATATCATCTTAGAGATTATCGACTTCCTGGATGCGGACAAAGCGGCGCTGAAAACATGTAGCCTTGTCTCCTCCTCTATTCGAGCCCACTCTCAACGACACCTTTTTCGATCTATCACTCTTGATTTTTCCCATCCACCTCAACAAGTTCGCCTCCATCGGGCGTTCATGAGTAACCCTACTCTTCCAGGTTTCGTGTTACACCTTGAACTTCGCCTCTGTGAATGTCCTGTGGATGAGATCTGCGATGTATTACGCCGACTAAACAACGTGCGTGGAGTGTCATTGGCGTTATCCTTGTGGAATTATGACTCGTCCTGGGAGGATTTACATATCCAAATCAGGGATTTCGTGGCACGCATCATCTGCCTCCCTACATGCCAGTATCTTTCTCTCAGGAGCAGCGTATTCTTTCCAGTGCAGTTCGTGGCTCGCTTAACTCAGCTTCGCCACCTTCAATTTGCCGACTTAAGCTCCTTCTCAATCGATCAAGATATTGATGTATCAACGGAGTCTCATCTTCAGTCATCACAGGACGAAGGATTCTTGGAGAGCTTGACAGTTACACGTAATTTCACGGACCAGTCGCTGGAAATATGCTTGTCAGCACCTTTGTCTTTCGCCCGCCTCCGAGTGTGCCACATATCGTGTTCACATGAGACCGATAGGATTCAGTACATAATCGACATCTGTCCGCTGCTTGAAAAGATTCACCTTGATTTCGAAGGTCCAGCACCCTCTCTTGATTTGAAATCCTTGAAACACCTGCAGGTCGTGTGCATTAGTGCTTATTTATGTGTGCGTGGTAGATGGCTCGCACAAACTCTCGCAACTTTGCCATCCATATCACAGTTAGGCCTATCTGTGCATGAGGATGTCATGACAAAGGAAGAATGGTCCAGCATTGACCATATTTTAGCGCAGGGAGGTGATCATGGTAACAAACTGCCTCGTGTTGTTTGGCACCCGAGGCTCCCTCAGAAGGAGAAATGGTCGTCTGTATTGGAGGAGAAACTGCCACGGTTAGTGGAGAAGGGTATGGCAGTACCTGCTAGCACTCCGAGCCTGGTATTTCTCGGCTCGACGTGGAACCACAATCCAGCTTTTGCTTCGGATTTCCCTTCCTGTGGAAAGTGTTTTCCATACAGGTGCATAAATTGTTTTCTGGCTCTTTTGAAAGATGCTTTTTGCTGGTAGGACATGTAGTGCTCAGTAATCTATTTGAATGCGTTGGCTTCCTTCCATTCACGCAAGGTGCATCACGCACGAATCCAAGGTGGAGTTTTGGCCGCTGTCGAAACAGGGACATTTCCGTCTGAGGCTGAGTCTGCCTGAAACAATGTCGTCTTATGTAGTCCGTGATTCATTAACTATCAGAGGTTGAAGTTCCACTCAAGTTGAGAAGATGTGGTTCTGCATTATGTATTTGCAATAAGCGATGCATCAGTTATGTGTAAGTTATAGAGGAAATTGCATTACTTACCATTTGACTATAATTCTACTGTATATTGCATTAGGATGTCAGGGACAGGTGTTCATAAAACACGCACGGTTATTAACAACCCATAGCGATACAGTGGGGAATGAGCAATGCATATGGTAAACTTGTAATCCAGGTTCTGGCTATAACGAAAATTCGTGTGTAACAGGATGGATCTTGAAGAAACTCTCGAAGAAACAGTATGGCATAAACCCTCGGAGTTCTGCAGTAGACGACAGGCGAATTCGCTCCACAATAACACAAGTATATAAAAAGGCCTAACAATGGAGAGAACCGAAGATGTACAAGAAACCGTTTGTCGATTTCGTTTAAAATGACACTGAACTTGACGTAGATACTAGGTGTGACACCAATATAATATTCTTGAGAAATAAAGATAGTAAGGGAAAATATAATGAGTGGATTTGATGACGAGTGGACAGGAAGAGAAAGTACGCGGAAACACGGGAGAAACTTGGAGAGAAAGGAGATCTATGGTCCATGATGCGTTGTTGTAAGAAAAAGAGATGGTAGCACGAGAGCGAAAAGAGGACTGGCAGAGTGAAGTGACCAGAAGGATGGAGAGTTCAATGGCGACATATGTCGTCCATTATCATAATATCTTGTAAATATAACGAGTAGATACTATCTATGTTATATGCATACCTTTAGTGATAAATAAGGAAGATAGGCGATAGACATTAAGCGGTGACGCAGTGACGAGTGGTGCAGGCGCGACATCGTACGCTCTTGTAGTTGAGAATATGCAATGTGTCACCGCGAGGGAGATCCAGAAAAAATGACAAAAGGTCATGTAAGCGTTGCGCCGACAATGGGGACAGAGAATGGCCTGGAAGAGACGAATGGCGCATGAGGTAGCATGGAGAGGTGGGTCTTACTGGTTCCTTGTTTAGTCTACAGCATATCTCGCCGAGGCGGCGGCAGCGGCGACGGTAGCCCAAGCACTCTGAAGACCTCGGTCAATAGCCATAATTTCGGTAAAGTTATTCCAGACGGTGCTTGGGGTTTGAACTCCATTTGGGTCAACAGTGTCATTGAAAAAAGCATGTTCAAGACCGTTGGTGTTGGCGTTTGTGAAGCCGTGATTCTCATATTCGGAATATCCGAAGTTGGGTTCAGTTTGGGAGTAGGTGGTGGTATAGGCTCCACTTGCTTCGTCGGCAACATCAACCTCGGTCGCCTGCCCGTACAGATCATTCGTTCCATATGTGTGGGAGGGTTGGTGTAATGCGTGATTGGCATAAAGCTGACCTTCGTATACGACGGCGTATCCTCCTTGCATTTGGCCACTGAGCTCGACTGTCTGGTAGGCATTAACTTGGGATGCGGCAAACGGCTGCATGGCAGTATGACTCGCGTAAGGTTGGTAAGGTTGACCATAATAATTCATTGGCTGTGCTTCATGATTTAACATCCTCATATCGAAGGTATCAGGAGACTGGGGAATGATCGTGAGCGACGAATATGTACATGCAGTAGAACTTACAAAAATGGGATCATTATAGAAGGCGTGGACGGAGTTGACGATGGCGTGTTGATCACTGGAGGTTATGGCAGGACTTGGCGTGGCGACATTGTCGGAGGCAATGGCATGCTGATCTTCGAGGGCCGGTGCAGGACGAAGCGAGACGCCATTGTCGGCAATGGTGGATTGCTCGACGGGGGCTACCCCAAAGCCGAGTCCGGCACCGTTGTCGACGGCGTATTGATCGCAAGGGACCACCGCAGAAACGAGCCCGGAATCACTGGAAACCGAAGGTAGGTTGTAGGTCTCGGACCATTCACCACCTGATGCGTGCACGTTGGTGGCCTGAGTGAGTGCGAGGTCAACGGCGGAGGTCAAAGCTGCCTTTGCTTTGGTTGTCCGCCTCGGCTTCGTCACACCTCGCTTTATCTTTGACTGCTGCTTATCGCCCGATCCCCTCGGCCTGGGTCGGTACCTGTAATCAGGATGAAGCGCAAGGAGCTCCAACATCTTCTCTTTTGCGAGTCGTTCAAAGTGTCTTATTACCTCGTCTGGTTCACTTCGCCACTGCTGAGAAATTATCTTGGATATTTTCGGCAGATCAGATTTTTCTCCAGGATGCGCCAGGATATACTCCTTTTGTTTGACTATCCGGTAGATTACCCAAGCATTTGGGGGTCGTTTGATATGTGATTTCTGGGGAGTGGCCTCGACAAATCGCTCAGCAGGTGGAGAAGCAGACATGTTGGCGTCAAAAAATGTAGAGATGTTCGCCAGATGTGGGGTGGATGAGCAAAGGGGATGCAGAGGAATGCGATGGCGCAGGACGTCGGTAGTTGTTTAAGTAACAATCGAGTGGCCAGAGTTGAAATATCGCTTTGCACGTGGCCCTAGAATCACCCTGGCCACATAGGATTTGTCCTAGGTGGACAAGAAACAACAGAAACGGCAGATAAACTTGTCTAAATAACCACTCAGTCTTTCAAAAGAGAGAAGGTGCGGGGAACGCTGAACTTTTGATGGGAGCCTCGCCAGAAGCCAGGTCATTACCCGTCGCCGTCCCCTTACAAAGTTAAGTGACAAACCGCTTTAGCAAGTATGGCACACTGATGTGTTTGATTGCAGAGATCATTGTCCAAGCGACTGTGAACCAAAGATATATTACATTGAACGTTGCGCACGAGAGCATAATTCACGACGTGGAACGCCGATAGGAATCTGAATATCGCTTTGAGTGACCTCGGTCCAATTCCACCCTGTGAAAAAAATATCCGTACCTATTCAGTCGATCTGCTCACTATTAAATTGACTGCCAACAACATATGAGGAAAACCTGGTGTTCGGTATACACACATCCAGTCTATTAATCGGAAACCTTCTGGTGATATGAACCTGAGTCCCCGGAAAATCGTTTGGGTTTGATTTTAAAATTTCCAAAGCTTCACTATACCCACTAGTATTGATCGGCAGATATCTCGAGGCATATGGCGATGGAAACTTCAGCTCAGAGATGCTGAAGTTACCAGCATCCTTAGCCAGATGTTGGCGGGTAAATCTACCAGAGGCAAGCTCGACATCCCGCGCGAGATAAATCGCAAAAGTATGTGATCTATGGATGTTCCCTTCAGGCTGTTGAGGGAAAACATCGAATGGAGATGGACTGGACGTTTGTGTCGGTCAGGAAACCTCGAAACATCCGGATTGTAAGTTCAGTTCCTCAGAAGTCCTGAAATAGCGAGATTTCTCTATAAGTTGATCCTTTAAAGATACAACTCATGAATTTCGTGAATTTAGGAGGTTGATTGTTTTTCTCTGAAAGGAAGTTGGAAATGATTGGCTACCAGCAGATCACGAGAACGACACTCACGCAGGGCTGCCTACGTGTAACACGACTCTAAATCCCTGCAAGGGAGGATACAAGTCATGGCGCGCCACGGGGGCCTCTGGAGCCCAAGCTGTTGAGGCTTGAGTCGACCTTAATACGATGGGTGTATCTCAGGCTTGACCAAAATTCTCACGTGTCAATATTCCAATTCTTGACCTTGTGCGGCGCGTGACGCAGCATGACCAACACTCCTTGTTACATCCAGTTGATTATTACTCCCGCAAACTTTCAACCGCGGAGATTAAACAGAGTTCACGATAAAGAACTTCTTGGCATTGTCAAAGCCTTCCGCGAGTGGCTCCTGGCTTGTCGGCTCGACCCACGCTATTTCTGTAATAAGTAATCACACAAACCTCCATTACTTTATGTCTTCACGCCCCCTAAACCGCTGACAAGCCCGTTGGGCCACACTTCTATCCGAATTCAATTTGATTTTGCTCCCGGTGCCAAATACCCATTGTCGACGAACTCAGAAACGATAAAAATGCGGCCATCGGGGTCTGGAGCGCGACTGAGGCGGCTGAAGAGACAAATGTTGGGATGGCAACAACCCTTCATCAGTCGCCACTCTCGCTCGAAGTACTTGCCGACGTCGTAATCCTTGGTCGGCAGCACCTCTTTGATGGCGACATCAATGCCCAGGTAGCTCCCTGCAGATGTTAGCGATGCACAGCACAGAGACGAATGTATCTACTCATCTAGACATTGCCAAACGAGCCGGTTCCCAGCTTCTTCCAGCTGCCCTTGACGCCCTGAGGATCTGTCGGTCTAGGCTTATTAGAGCAAGTAAATACATTGAACGGAACAATGTCGAATGCATCGGAATGCATGGCGACCACGACGAGCACACTCTCCGGGCCGGAGATGCCGAGGGTGTTATCGTTCGACTGAACTTAGAATGACAAAGGCGATGGAAGGCATCACTAGCGCCCCATGCCGTTTGCACAATTACGAAAGTCGATCAGAAAAAGCTTAAGATAGCTTAGACGATCCAATTGAGTGCCCTTATGCTTCCAATTTCAAGGCATTTTTTCCCTTGGGACAGCTTAATATCAAACTTCTCTTTCCTGCAGCCTGCAGGTATTTCTCTTTCCCCCTCCATATCGTGCCATGCGCGTCCCCAATATTCTCCGTGCCGAAGCATGGGCCCTCCCACCGAGCAAAAGTGCTTTTGGCCACCGCAGCAATCAGGATATGGATCCTGTCCCTCCTTCACAGAGAACATGGACTACATGGAACTTTATTGCCTATTGGGTGTCCGACGCCACTCATGTCGCAATGTGGCAGTTTGCTAGTTCCATGCTTGCAGTCGGTTTGACATGGTATGGATGCCCCCTATGCCCCCCTAAAAATCCCTCATACTCCTCAAGGAGACAAGCTTTGGCTGCCATTGCGGTTGGTTATTTCCTTCTTGCCGTGAGTACTACCAATGTATCAACTTGATCGCCTTACGTATGGCCTCTGCGTCAAGATCGTTATGATCCTCAATGGAACTGTCGGAGCACGTCTTCACATCGGCTTCCCTGTCCTGGCTCGGTCTTCTTTTGGCTATTGGTTCAGCTGGTTTAGCGTGATAAGCAGAGTCGTCCTTGCTATGTTCTGGTTTGGTATTCAGGTAATTTACCTCTTGAGTCTCTTCCCTTTTGATTGTCGTCAACTACTCCTAGACATTTTCTGGTTCGGAATGCATCTATCAAATGCTCAAGGCCATCTGGCCTACAACTGCGCACATACCAAATCATCTCTCTGCTTCGTCACCTGTTACCACACGAGGTGCGTACTTAAGGTTTGCTTGCTTTCTCTGCTTCATTATCACTTTATAACTTAAAGACATGATGTGCTACTTCCTTTTTTGGCTCATCCAATTTCCATTTTTCCTCGTCCCCCCTCAAAAGATCAGGCATTTTTTTACAGTCAAATCTATCATTGTCCCTTGTGCATGGCTTGCCATCCTCTCCTGGGCCATGGTTAGAGTGCCGTCCAGCAAGAGTCTAGCTCCAGACAAGGGTCCCCTCACTGAAGCCACTCCAAGTAATAGTGCGCTCACGTGGACATGGCTTAGTGCGCTCAACAGCACCTTGGGTGTCTATTGTACAGTCTCAATCAACATCCCTGACTTTACAGTATGTGCCCGTTTTAAAGAAATGTATTTGAATACACTCAATCCCTTGACAGAGATATGCCAAGAACGAGCGCGCGTAGGTCTATTTTAAACTGTCTCATTAATATCTAACATTCTTTGCAGGCAATTCGTGCAGATTTTTATCATCCCAGTTGCTTTTACCCTCGTCGGTTTTATAGGTGTGCCGTACATTCATCTTTTATTTGTATCCTGTCAACTTTGACTTTGTAATAGGCATCGCTGTAACCTCTGCCGCAGAAGTTATCTACGGAGAAGTCCTTTGGGATCCCCTGCGCCTCATTGACCATTGGGACAACAGAGCTGCAGCCTTTTTTGCGGCGTTCAGCTTCCTCATCTCAATCATTGGCACTAATATCTCAGCAAATAGTCTTAGCGCGGCGAATGATCTCATGGGGCTATTCCCAAAATATGTCAATATCAGAAGAGGTCAGGTCATTTGTGCGTTAATCGGAGGCTGGGCAATCTGTCCTTGGCAAATTTTAGCGACTGCACCTGGTTTCTTGTCTTTTATGAGTGGATATACAGTTTTCCTTGGGCCATTTGCAGGGATGTGAGTGGTCGGCCCTACTTCTTTTTTCGCGTATTCAATTTTCATATTATTGGTAGAATGGTGGCGGATGTTAGTGCTGAACATGGTTTACTTCGCATTCCCTAT
Organism: Termitomyces sp. T70a; assembly: GCA_017657195.1. NCBI lineage: Eukaryota > Fungi > Basidiomycota > Agaricomycetes > Agaricales > Lyophyllaceae > Termitomyces > Termitomyces sp. T70a. Next base: position 34,711 of record JAGGAT010000354.1, read on the forward strand.
TAATAAATTTTACTAGTTTTGGCTTGTGCATAAAGGCAGCGTTGATGTGCCCGCAATGTATAATCCTCATGGAAGGTACAGGTACTGGAAAGGCATTGTACGTTTGCCTTGGCATATCAAGTGATGGAATTAACAATTATCACAGAACTGGAGAGCTGTAGTTACTCTCCTCTGTTCCGTAATGCCCACTATACCAGGGCTCATTGGCAACATCAATACCAAGATCAAGGTGGGACGCGCCTTGCACCTCTTTGATATTGCTTGGCTTTATGGGGTGCGTCGTTGCTTCTGCACCTTTTCTTCTGCTGGTTAAGCGGACACACTAGTTCTTTTCGGCCCTGTTTATTTTCTGGGGCTTGTCAACTGTATGGCCTGCAACAGAGACGTTTGTAGAAGGGCTGGTTCTAGCAGATGAAAGTACATTGCCATGTGATTTGCTTAGTAATAAGGAAAATGAAGGCAGTGTTAAGCAGTTAGTTGCGGCGCAAAGGTTTTTTTTTGTTTTCTTCTACAGAATTGATTCATTGACATTGATAGATAGTGTCACTACTGACTGTAGCAGCAAGATTCTTCAGGATTCAGCGTGACTGATGGGTCACTGATGCTCATGTATAATAGTTGGATTAATGTCCTTGTAACATTGGGGGTTGGCAGCAAGGGGAAGTTATGTGGTAAATTGGTCATAGGGATGGTTAGTTAGTTCAAGGGTCTGGTCAATAAATATCTTTTTGCAAGATAATGAGTAACTTTCAATTATGGTACAGTTTCAAGCCAAATAGGCCCGTTTTTCAGGGTTGACTTTCACTTGGAGCTTTTCTGCCCCAAAAATTGGAAAGCCAACTCAATATGGCCATGAGGAATTTTCCATGAATTGATTCTTATCAATTTGCTAATATTTGTCATGTTAGTCTGAGGTTGACAAGTCCAATATTGTTGTCAATTCAGGTTATTATGTTCTATGCTGTATTGTCATAAAAAAACTGTCCCAATGTTTTATACTTTTTGAAAGATGACATTGGCATGAAGGATTGGAAGTATCTAAAATTTTGGTTAAATCATGTAAAGTACTATGGCATTGCAGCTACAAATTGCATCTTAGCTTATGTAATTTAAATCAAAACTGATGGAGTAATGGCCATTTTAAAATATTCACTCATTGGGACAGTTTTTTGAGCATCTTCAACTTTGCAGATTTATCCCTATTTTAGTCAGAAATAAAGAGTAAGTTGCATGTGGG
>JAGGAT010000355.1:0-35738 GCA_017657195.1 Termitomyces sp. T70a
GATTAAGCACTGAGTTACCTATACATACTTGGAGCCCTAACCGAACGAAGTGAGGTTTGGGTGGAGGCTGAGTTGGGGGGGGTTTGGGGGCGAAGCCCCCAATGAGCTATGAAATTTGTGCCGAAGGCACAAATCATAGCTCGTGATATCATATTGTACGTGTTTATTACATCATACACGAATATTATTTTTTGTCATTATGAAAACATCTATTTACTTACAACATATCCCATACACGAATAGGAGTATGTAATCTAAAAACTCTGGGGTTGCGAGTCGTTCTTCGACTCGTTAACTCCAGGTACGATTATTTATTATATTATTATAAAATACTTAAACTAACAATATATCATTCTTCGACTCGTTAACTCCAGACCACAATTGTATTTTACTTTATAATAATCAACCAACTGCGCTATACACTATGTTGCGTCAACCAGTCACTCACCTCTTTTTGTCGTGCACTACTCTTCAAAGGAGGACTCTCACGTCACTCCTTTTTTTGGTGGCTGATTTTTTCACTACGGAATTTCGCGAATTTTGCCTTTAAAAGTTTTAGTGTTTTTTATCTTGCAAGTTCGTAGCCATCGTAAGCTGAAAGCATGATGCATGCTCTTCACGGCTCGCTCACATCCAAGTTTCGTTTTTCATTTATAGTTCAGTACCTATTCTTCGTCGTACTTTTTTTGCGCACCCTTCCATCTCTTCCCGATTCTTTTGAGTATTATACCGATTTTAGCCTCGACATCGGAGCTTCATACAACACTCAAAATAAAGGAGGTCTAAACACATAAGCAGTAGAGGCACAGCCTTGTGCGTACCCACTCTTATGTAATCAACTTCACGACTTCAAAACTCATGTAAATAAAGGTTGACTTGACTCCCTCCACACAACACACACCTCAAGTGAGTTCGTCTTTGAATATTTTTTCTTTATGATGAAATGCACTGGGCTCTGATAATGATTGATGTTGCGCACTACGCTTCTTCAGCGGCGGCCTAGAAAACCGTTAACTGATTACGCTTGTTCTTCCTCTTTATTTGATTTGTGCCTGTTCTTATACCCTCTTTCAAGCGATGGCGAAAGATATAGATTCTATCCAATTAACAACCATCCTAAGTGATATGTTTGTGAGTATATCTTCCGTCCGAGAGGGTATTCAATCTCTTCAGCAAAGGTCTGTATACTTTTTGTATCATTGCATTAATCCTCACATTTTTCTCCACAATAGTCCTTTGGATTTCAAAGACGGAATATCCCTGCTTTCACTAAAACATCAAACTCTCATTTCTTACCTAAATTCATTGGTGCTTCTTTCCTCGCGTCGTGCGAATGGCCACTTCCTACACACACGGACTCGCTTTGAGCTGCTTTTTAGTGCTTTAGAAAGGCCATGTCGTAATAATGGACTTGGCGACCTTGTGGATGCAATGGTGGAAGGACGGGTTGTTCTCGAAAAAATCCGCAATCTCGAGACGAAGATGCGTTATCAAATCGAAAAACTTGTCAGGGTTGCAGAGGAATCACAAAACACTGCAGATCTCGTTGAAGGTAATTTTGAGATTGTCCCATCGGCCTATCGGTTCTCATTCGTTGACAGATCCATTGGCGTATCGCCCCAACCCGCATAACCTCTTGACCCATGATGAAGAAATCGAGGACGCTGCCGACGAATCTGCGCACAATGATGATCCTCGCCAGGAACATAGTATCTCTGATGTTGGCGCGATTTATCGTCCTCCACGTGTTGCCCCTGCTCCCTACACCGAAAAATCAAAACCAAAGAGGAAGAAGGAGCACATGCTTGTCCCTTCGGCTCTTACTTCATTGTCATCAGATGCCTCGCGTCCTCATGTCGAATCAACCTCCGGTCTGGGTTCTACACCTTCCCTGGCATCTGGCAGAGCTGCATATTTGAAGCGACTCAACGAGTTTGAAGAGGATAATTTTGCCCGAGTATTGATGAAGAAAAGTGATGCTAGACGGCGTGATCGGGACGAGGCAGACCTTGCGTTAGGCGGCAGTTTAAGTGGTGGTGGTAAGCATCGCCGGCGAGCAGGAGGGCTTGAAGACGAGTTTGGTGACGTTTTGAAAAGCGTTGAAAGAGTTGGCCTTCGCGGTTCTGGAATCGGTGACGGCTATGATGAGCTCAGGCAGCAATCCAAAAAGGTTCATTTCCTTCGACGAAGTCGGCAAGAAGGCAGTCAGAAGCGTGTTCGCGCAGGAGAGGAAGAAGTTATTGAACGTGCGAGAAAAAGAAGTAGATTTGAAGTAGAAGCGAAGAATATGAAGAAGAAGCTTGGAAGAAAATGACTGAAAGGAAATGTTATTTACTTATAGTAGTAGTTTGCGTAATTGGTGTTTCGATGACTACAGTGCACGTGTTTAGATACCGAGGAATTTTTTTCGTGTACAGTGCACGTGGTCACTTCACCAAGAAGTCCATTTCGGTACCAAGAAATTTTTTGTGAAAAATTTCCGATTTTTCTAGCACTTCAGGAAACATAGCGTGTTTCCTGAGAAAAAGATGTCAGAAATATGTTTTTCAATTTTTAACACCTTTTTCTCAAGAAACATGCTAAATATTGTGTCAGAAATTTTCAGAAAGTATGTATATTCTCTTGATGTTTTTTTCATAGAATGATAAATTTTTCTGTGTTTTATCTGGAGGAAAAATAATCAAAATAGTTGAAATGTTCTTGATGATTTTCTTGAGAAACACATGATATGTTTCAGCACATGTTTCTTGGAAAAACCTTTGTCATGTTTAGTATTGTATCTTGAGAAACATGTGTCAGAATAATGTATGATACTTCTCAAGAAACATGCAATCAAAAAATGTAACAATGTTATACAGAAACAATGTACAAAAACATGTGTCACATTGCTCAGCATGTCACTCAGCATACAACCATTGATTTGCTCTACTGAGCAATGTGACACATGTTTCTATTGACTATTTCTGGATAAAATTTTAAATGCTGATGTGCTCAAAATTTAGCTAACTGCTGTCCTAGTAAGCTGCACTTAGCCTTGTTTCACATTGGGCTTGCAAAGTGCTGAGGAAGTCCTGAGCAGGTCTCAGTTACTCAGTCCTAAAATGTAGTGTTGGATTGGGGAGATGTTGCTGCCAATGATAGCAGGCAGTAAGAAGTTGGAGAATGGTGGACAGAATGCAATAAGCTTATAAAGCTTCTAACACTTAGCCACTGTTGCTAAGCATGGATGTCAAGAGCATGAGGTGGAAAACATTGGTGCCAGTGATAAGGGTGTACCTGTATGGTATCATTAAGATGTGAAGTGATGAAGGCACTAAGAGCTTTAACACAGAAGAAGAGAAGTGAGGCTGCTAATTGCTTAGTGCCTCAAGTGAACTTAGAGATGTGAACTGTGGAGCAAAAGAGGCTCAGTGCGATTGAATGGTTTGCCATTGACAAAAGGTAAAGTATTTATAGCAAGTGAAGGCAGCAACTTAGTGAAGGGTCAGCAACAACTCTAATAGTTGCTGCTAATGAAAAATGTAAGTAAAGGTTTGTTAATAATACTATAACCAGGGTAAATGCTACTCAGGAGTAGTCATGTGGGTGGCTAACTAAAGCATGCCACCAGATAATGTGCAGACATTGATATGTCCAAATTTTAGCCAAATGCTATCCTAGTAAGCTGCACTTAACCTTGTTTTGCATTGGGCTTGTGAAGTGCTGAGAAAGTCTGGGCAGATCCCAGTTACTCAGTCTTAAAACTGAGAAGTTGAGTGTTGGGTTGGAAAGATATTGCCACCAATAGCAGCAGGTGGTAAGAAGTTGGGAATGAAAGGTAGTAAGCTTACAAAGCTTCTAAGACTTAGCTGCTGTTGCTAAATACATGAGTCATAAGCATGAAGCAGCAAATGTTGGTGCCAGCAATGAGAGCTTACTTATAAGATACTAAGACGAGAATTGATGAGGGTGCTAAAAGCTTTAGCACTGAGAGAGGAAAGTGAGATGGCTAATTGCTTAGAGCCTTGAGTGAACTTAGAGATCTGTCATGTGGGATAAAAGGGGCTTGGTGCAATTGGATGATTCTGCTACTGAAAAAATGTAAAGTATTTATAGTAGGTGGAGGCAGCAACTTAGTGAAGGGTTGGCAATGACTCTAATAGTTGCCACTAATGGAAATGTAAGTAAAGGTCCATTTATAATGAATGTAAATGCTACTCAGGAGTAGTCATGCAGGCAGCTAGCTAAAGTGTGCTGCCAGGCAACATGCAAGATATCAGTCTTGTGACAGGTTCATGGCAAAGGTGGGTGCCAAATTGTAATGTGGCATGTTGGGGGCAGTAACAGAAAGTGCCAGCTGTTAGTCAGCTGTCATTGTTTGGTCAAAATAGGACATAGTTGAAATTAGGCCAGCAAAGAAAGATATTGCTAGTGGTGATCTGTTGATAGTGGTGGCAGCTACTGGCAAAGTGTGGAGGTGAGATGCAGGAATGGTAGCATGACAGTCACTGAGAATGGCTAAAGTATCTATCAATCATCAAGTTTACACAGGACAGCACATGCAGATAGAGTGTGTAATGCATTACATGATCTGGATGTATTAAGTTTGTGTTGCAGCAGGCAATCTGATTAGGAGCGGACTGAAACGCTGAAGGTTAAATAAACCAGTGAGACTGGGAGTCTCCAATTTAGCAGTTGATTAGACTGAGAAAAAGAAAGATGCCCAGCGGTGAAAAGATGTCTACTGGTTACATGCTACGACGTGTGGACAGTCCTGCACTCTGGTAGTTCAACACTCATACCTAATGGGTGCCCACAACATCACCAAAGTTCTTCACATGAAAACTCACCAACCAGACCCATGCCCCATTGCAACTTATCAATGGCGTTGCATTTGAGCATCTTGGTAAGGAGGTCAGCTACCATGTTAGCAGTTGGGATGTAAATAGGCTTTATCTTGCTGTCTTCAATGGCTGACACAGCCAGAACCAGTGGCGATCAAGGTGCTTTAGGTAATCCATGTGCCTGGGTTGTTTCAACACAAATATTGCCCATTAATTATTGATGTTAAGGATGGTCTGCAAGAATATTACGCATCTAGCAGAGCTAGCAACCAGTTTTGCTAGCAGCAACAAATTTGGCCTCAGTGCTGGAGAGGGCAACGATTGTCTGGAACTTAGACATCCAGCTTATGGCTCCACCAGCAACAAGAAGCATAGAGCCTGAAGTGGAACAACTATTATCAGGGTTGCCTCCATGATCTGCATTGGTGTAGGCAAGGAAGGGGGAGGAGAAATAACAGGCAGCAGCAGAATACTCAATTTTGTAGTTCAGTGTTCCTCTAATGTAATGCATAAGGTGCTTAACTGCCTGCCAGTGCTTGGGTCCTGGCTGAGAATTGAAGCAACAGAGCACTCCAACAGCAAAGGTGATATCTGGGTGCATGCACAAAGCAAGGTACAAGAGAGCACCAGTGGCCTGAATGTAAGGGATGGAGTGCATCTCTTCAACCTCTTCAGGTGTCTTTGGGCTATTGGCTTTAGAAAGAGAGACACCTGGGGCAAGAGGCATAGTGATGGGCTTGCAATCCAGCCTATTGAAGCGAGACAAGATCTCAATGGTGTATGCTCTCTGGTCAATTCAGAGTTTTCAGTTGGGTCAGTCATGAGCCACAATGACACCGAGGAGTGCAGTGGTTGGACCTAAATGGCACAGGTTAAAAAATTTGCGTAATTCAGCAATAACCCTAAGAATAGCAGATTTCAACTTTGAAGTGAGAAATGAAAGTCATATTGTCAACATAAATCGAAATAATGATGTGGACGCCATCTCGCAGATAAATATGAATGCAGGGATCAGAAGTTATGCGGATAAAACCCAGCAATAAGAGGACATGGTGCAACTTATAAATTAGTGCCCCACTTCAGTCCATATATATTCTTTTTAAGTTTAGTGCATGGCAGTCCATCACCAGGTTTGTGCAGGACATCAGCAGGCATGTCTTCTGGAAATCCCTCAGGAAATTTCATGTACAGTTCAGTGTTAATTATGCTGTGCAAAAAGGCTGATGAAACATCAACAGATTCAAAGTGCATATTGTCCATTGCAGCAAGAGCAAGCATGGTGCGGACGGCTGCCCAGCATGCGGTGGGCACAAAAGTTTCATTAAAATTGACACTGGGGCACTGGCTGAAACCCTGGGCCATGACGCAAGCCTTAAAATGGTCTATGGCACCATTTGGCAAATGTTAATCTTAAAAACCCATTGTGAGCCTATTGCTCATTTTCCCAGGAGCAGGAAGACTGCTTGCCATGTTCCACTGTCCTTGAGGGCATTCATCTCCTTGCACATTGCATGGTGCCATTCTGCAGCGTTATTGCCAGCCATGGCTTCTTTGTAAGAGCATGAGTTTATGTTATGAGCTTCAACCTTGCATGCCATAGTGACGTTTGCATGTAGGGCTTTGTAACCATCTAGGTCAGTACCATATTCCACAAAAGCCTATTTAACTTGAAGTAGGGCTTCATCTAACTCCATGTTCAAGGCAAAGTCTACCTTCTGCTCTCCATGTATGTCAACATCTTCAATGTTGATGTTCCATAGGGGCTGCTCTGGAGGGTCTTCTGGGTTGGGGGAAGGTGGCGGCAGTTTGCGGACTAATGGTGACTCTCATTGCTCTTGTTGCTCTACTGCATTGTAGTAATCAGCATTATGGGGTCATGCCAGAAAACGAGTGCGTTGGCTTTGACGTGTGGGTGCTGGAGGCTCAATGTGTGCTCCCACCAAGTCTGGCAAGTGTTCTTGAGCTTCCACCAAGTCTAGCACATCCTCAGGGTCACTGTCGACAGGCGTCAAAGAACTGTCATCAAAAATAGGGTCAACATCAGCATCTGTAGTAATATTAGGTACCATTTGTGGTAGCTTATTGGAGTCATATAGATCATAGCTAGGAAGGTTATTGAATGCTTTTAAGGGTGGCAGCGTCAGATTAGTTAGCATAAGACTGGGGAAAAGTTTCTCATCAAATACTACATCATGGGATATGACAATTTTTTGGGTGTGGAGAATGTATACTTTCCATCTGACATAGTTATTGGGGTATCCAATGAATATTCCTGAAAGAGTTTGTTCCTGTAAACCCTTTGCCTTGTCTCTGCCCATGAGGACATAAGCAGCACACCCAAACACACAAAGGTGACCAATACATGGCTTTCTTCCTTTGTATGCTTCAAACAGGGTAATATCATGTGGTAATGCTAATGTGGAACAACGATTATGTACATGTTGATACGTGCTCAGCACATAGGTCCAAAAGCTGTCCGGCAAACTGGCTTCTGTCAGCATCAAGGTGATTGCTTCCCTGATTGTTCTGTTTCAACGTTTGGCAATGCCGTTTTGCTGCGGTGTGGTTGTATTTATAAACTTGAGCTGAATGCCTTCTGATTTACAATAATTAATAAAAGCAGTGGACATGTGCTTTGAACAGTTTAAAAGCATCAAATACTTCACTCTTCTTCATCATATTAAATGCTTCCATCCAGCAGGTTCTGTCATCAATAAATGTTCTCCACCATCATTGATTTGTCTGATGTCCGCCAATGTGCATTGGGCCATGAATGTCACTAAAAACTCTTTCAAGTATTTCAGTTGCATGATTATCAGTGTGTGGGAATGGTGCTTGGTGTTGCTTTCTGGCTAAACAAGGTTCACAGATGTGTGGGAGTGCTGAGCTTGCAGTAATTTTTAGATCCTCAGTCAACTCCTCTTTTATCAGTTGTCCAAGTCAATCAGTGCCAACATAGCACATTTTACAATGAAGCAGTGATTGGTTGATACTTGTGAAGGAGGTCGGGCCCACGTAGCTTATCCCAGCTGTAGTGGTTGACATGGTTAAGGTTTCACCATCAAGGTAAGGCACCAATGCCTTGTTCACCATTGCCATAAACACTAGCTTGTTGCGCAAGTTGAAATAAACCTTATGTCCACAGAACATCACAGTGAAATCACAGTGTATGGAAAGTGTTGTGATAGAGAGCAAGTTATTGGCAAGATCAGGTATGAACAAAACATTTGTGATGATGACTGTTTCAAGAGATTTTCCATTGCAGTCCTTCCCATGTGGCTTAAATTTCACCAACCCCTTCCCAGCTGAATAAACAATTGCATTGTTGGCTAGGTGTATTGGGGCCTTCCATGTGACAAATGAATTGGGAAGAAACCATTCTTGATGGGGTGTCATATAAGCCATGGCCCCTGAGTCTGTATTCCAGAGTACATCAGATGGGGATGGCAAGCTAAGAGATGATTGACAAACGGCTGCCTTGGCGCTGACAGCAGGGCCGTCGCATCCTGGCTCATTTGTGCCAGTAGTTTCAGCTTTGGCAGCATCAGCCTTTCCCTCAGTCTTCCCACCCTTGTGACCCCGCAACTTCTTGGACTTGGATCCATTCTTGTCCTTCTTGCATTGCGTTCTAGCGGCCTATAGGTTGGGACAATCTTGTACCTTATGCGCTCTATCGCAAAGATAACAAGTAATTGTTTATGCTGCCGCTGCTGCTGCAATTGCTGCTGTGGTTTTTGCTTCATCCTCCGCTGCTTGGCATTGTGTTTGCTCAGTTCTGAATGCCTCAAGTACAGCCTCCTTTGTAAGGCTATTGAGCATGAGCATGGACAATATGAATGATCTGTATTTCTTGTGCGATAGAGATCAAAGCATGGCCATAATAGATAACTCATCATCAAGGATATCCATTGTGTATGTTTGCCTCATGGTGCTATCAGAGTTGATGATGGGGGAGGGCAAAGTGCTCAGATATGCTGCATAGCCCCTTCTACTCATGTACATAAATCCATAAAGAATTCATTGTCACACTTGCATATAGCAAAAAGGTCACTTAGTAAATTGAAACACGCATTGAGTGCAGATTTTGAATGTATTTCTTGCAGTTTGACCCACATTGCGGCAGGCTTGCTATGAATTGCATTGATGTGGATCTTGTTTCCTTCAGCAAGCTACTGATAAATTTCTCCTGTGGCACAATTGCTTTTCAATTGATATGAACTCCATGTTGCAAAGGATGTGGGATTGCTCAGTTCAAGTGAAGGCTCAGTTTCCTCTCCAGTTGCTATGCAAGCTCCACCAACTGACATTAACTGTCCAAACATAGACCTTTCCCATTTGGCATATTTGATGATTCCAAGTTTAGACATTGGGGATTGTGAAATATCATCCATGTTAAACAATTAGCCAAGGTGATAGCCTAAGGGATCTGATTGGTGCGATGTTGGAATCTATTGATTTGTTTTGCTACAACATTGTGAAACAGAGCGAAAATTTGAGTCTAATACTTTGGTGTTTGAGTCAGTAGGCTGGGGCCCATAACCTGTTGCAGCAGGCGATCTGATTAGGAGCAGACTGAAATGCTGAAGGTTAAATAAACCAGTGGGACTGGGAGTCTCCAATTTAGCAGTTGATTAGACTGAGAAAAAGGAAGACACCCAGTGGTGAAAAGATGTCTACTGGTCACATGCTACAATGTGTGGGCAGTCCTGCACTCTGATAGTTCAACAGTTTGGACAGAGCAGAAGTGCACCTTGTGGGGAGAGGAGCCAGCAAGCTGATGGTGCCTATATGTAGAGTCTGAAAACAAAATGAACCTCAATGACTCTGCAGAAGGTAGCAAGACAGCTGAGATTGACCTGTAGAGTATGAAAACATGATAAACTACAGGTGTGTAAGTAAAGATGTATGAGGTCAGAAAGTAACCAGTATCTCACCCTTAGTGACTCTGCAGAAAGTAGGGAGACAGTTAAAAGTGGTGAATTTGTGTATCTGCCTTTTATACTAAAAATAAGTAAGATTTTTGCAAAGAATACCAAATACTGTAGAAAGAGAAAACAAACATGAGGCTTGTGGTGGCAACAGTGTGCTGGTGTTTTAAATACCATGATACAGCTTCTCTAGACATCAAGAATACATACCCTCCTGTTGACCACCTAGTATCCAAATTACTTTTAAAGTCTGCATTGATGTATCCAGTAGGTTTGGCAGACCCTTGGATGTCTTTTGAGTATGTTATGCAGTAATCAAGTGTCCCTTTTATGTAGCTGAGTATACGTATGAGTGCATTTCAGTGTGCTGGTCCTGGGTTTGATTGGAAATGGGCAAGGATGCCCACCATGAAGGATAGATCTTGTCTTGTGGCAACCTGTGCTCATATTAGCAAATCTAGTAGCTTACAGTAGGGTTTGTCCATCATGAAATGCTTGCCAAAACGAGTCAGATGCCTAGTAGTAATGGGGTGGAATGTGGGTTACAGCTGTCCATCCTAAATTGCTCAACCGTCCATTCAAGGTACACTTGCTAGGAAGAGATATTGCACCAGTATGTGGGTCATGGGTTATCACCGTTCCTTTTATGAAAGATGGATTGCCAAGGTCTTTAATTTTGTAGGCTTTGCCCAGCTCTTGTTTTGCTAGTTCTGCCCCTTTTTGTGTTGTCAAAAGTCTAAACATGTTATTGGTAAAAGTGTTGGGAATGGTGTGCTCATTGCTGACCACCTGGCTCCATACACAGCTATTGATGCAGGAGGTCTTGTATCTAAGTTTCAGGCAAGCTCTGTTAAGAATATACCACCAGTCTCTGCTACCTTGCATCATGCCATAGATGGTTTTCAAAAGGCAACATACCTTTCCCTCCCCCTCTTGTAAACCAGGTGTCACATGCATTTAAACAGTGTGTTCAAGTATACTGTTCAAGTAGGCTGACACAAAATCAACCTGCCAGATATGCAGACCAAGCTGCTATCACTGCCAAGATCTTCAGGGATTCAAGTTTAACTACTGCTACATACATCTCATCAAAGTCCTTACTGGCTACCTGCAAGTATCCCTTTGCAACCAAACAAGCCTTCCATCTAACCACCTTCCCCTTTGCATCATACTTATTGGCATAGGCCCACCTACATCCAATGATCCTCTTTCCATCTGGAATGGAGTCACATAGTATGAGTTCAAATACTTCCTGTTGCTTCAGCATCTGCAACTCCTGCTCTATCACCAGCTACTACAGCTCTAGATGCTGCATTGCCTCAACATAATGCACTGGTACATATTCATTGTTGATTTCATCAGCTCCAAGTATGGCAAGAAAAGCAAAAGCATCCCTGTCCTCAGCCAGCAAAGACACTAGCATGGCATGCTCCTTCTGTTGGGTAGTGCAGGTGGCCAGTCATTCAGACCATTGTGGGGCAGTTGTCAATGGAGAGTCCATGTAGAAAGATGAGTGTTCAGTGTTGTTGGAGGAATTGGGGATATGGAGTTCAGTGATGGAAGGATCAGTGATTGCAGCAGGGTCATGGAGAGGGCCATCATTGGTTGTCTTGTAGAAAGGATTCCTAGGACTGTAGAGTTTGGGGTGGGTGTGGATCTCACAAGTAGGTACTGGTTGCCATTATCAAAAACAGTGAGCAAGCAGTGCTCCATGCCCTTGTCAAAAATAAGATCTCAGGATGTCATGATTGTCCATGTGCCTTGATTGTACAGCCTGTATCTATTGTTACAATAGCCAACCAGAGCATATTTAATAGACCTGGGATCAAGTTTCAACTTCACCAGTTCCTCAAGCACCTTTGCAAAGGCTGTGCAGCCAAAAGAGTGGAGGAAATCCACCTTTTGGTGCTTGCCAGTCCACCCCTCCTCAGGAACAAGGTCAGCATGATAGAATGAAGGAATCAAGTTCCTCATGATGATTTGCACTGCTACTGCTTCAGCCCAGAGGAACTTTGAAAAGCCACTGCAAGGGTGATCTCTTTTTGATAAGTAGCATAATGCATGCCAGTCAATATAGTGTGTGGGGCTTCCAACTGCAAGTAGGTCCTTACTAGGTGGACTCAATGTCTGAAGAAACAGTTCCAGACAGAGAGCAGGAGTTCTGGGAGAGGTCCGAGAGGGCATGAAATGCTCTGAGGGTGTGCAGAGTACCAGGGAGTGAGCAAGAGAGGGTTGAGGTTCTGGGCTAAGTCCAGGAATGAGAGAAGTGGGAGGGAGAGTGTGTCAGAGTGGAAGAGGAAGAACCAGGAGACTGAGACAAAGTCTGGGAGACTGAGGCAAAGAGAGAGAAAGAGACTTAGAAAGACCAGGAGACTTGAAGAAAAAAGAAGTAGATTGACGAACAAGTTGACAGACAAGCTTGTATGAGATGGTAGTATGACAGAGTAATAGCAAAGGTAATATCAAGACTATTGTAATGGAGCGCTACCTATGGGCTTAAATAGTGAGGTCTGGGGCCAGTTCGGGGAGGTTCAGTCCCAGGGGTGTTGATTGGAGCCGGTGCACAGGGCTGTGCACTCAAGGTGCTGAATAGTGCTGGAGGTGATTGTGCAGGATGTTTGGAGATGACTGTGCAGGAAGACAGAGGATTGGTGGGTGGTTGGGGTTGGTCAGCTAGGCAGGCAGATCAATTGAGGAAGTTGGGTGTGAGGCAGGCACTGGGGTTGATGGGAGGTGTGCTGGGATGCCAAAGTTGATGGGCAGGAAAGTTGGATGCAAAGCAGGTGCTGGGCTTGATGGGTGGTTGATGGGTGGCGTGCCAGGGTGCTAGGGTTGATGGAGGGTGTGTTAGTAGGCAGGAAATGATGTGGGAAGGTCTGGAGTAGGGAGAATGTGACAGTTGTGACATTTGTAACATCAGGAGGTCCAGAGTAAGCAGGTCATGACAAATATCTATAATAGAGGCCCAGACATGACCAGACCTATTAACCACTGCATGCAGCATGTATTTTCACTGAAGGAGGATTTTTGCAAAGAAAAGCCATTTATTCAACTCATCAGTGAGCACACTGGATATAAATACCTGTTTTTTCTCATGTCTTTCCAAAGTTTGTTAAGTGTGTTAAGTCTGATCAAAGTAATATTTCAAAAACAGTGTTTTCAATTCCATTTATTTGAGGTAATTAATGGACCTTTTCATACTCCTGGATAGATGAGTTTGCAGTGAAGAAGTTGGATATAGTGCACTCAGAAGGAGCACTAGGGGATGGATATCAAAAAGACTTGTATAGATAAATCACAAAGGTTAATGCAGCAAGACACTCAAGAACACTCTCTATGACATTTGCAAAAACCAATAAGCAAAGCCAGAGACTTCAAAAATCAGTGCAGCAGCTTCAGAAGCATGCTTGATATTATCTGGAAGCACAGATATTTTCAGTGTTGAATGCATCTAGTTATCCTTGACCAAAAATAGTGAATCAAATGCCTGTGATGATGTAGAACAGCTAAAATCATCAAGCTATCTACTTTCACACCCAGAATTGAAGCTCACTTCAAAAAATGTAGTCATAGATGAGATGATCCATTTCAGCATCAGATTTAAAGTTAAAGCTATTAGTTTGCCAATCTTTCATTAGATATACTGTTGCATTTGGAAAAAGAGCAAAATAGGCTGTCTTTGCAGTCTCCAAAAATAAACTAAGTAGGCTTCACCATAGCTGTCAGGTTCTGCTCTTTCCTAGTAAGCAACAATCTTATAAGGCACAAGCAAGTGCTGAACTATGTAAATGCAGCATTGAGAGCTCTGAGATGTGTTCCAGGGCATGAGATGGCAGAGAGGGCAAGCTCCAGAGTTGTGGGACTGGCTCCAGATTTGAGCTGGGAGTTGAGAGTTGAGTTGATGGAGGGGTTCCAGCAATGAAACAAAGTTGGAGTGTTTAAAGTTTAGTGTGTGCCAGTCAATGAGGTGCATGCTGGAAAATAAGCCAAGGCAAGCATGAAGAAGGCTAAATAAGTACAAAGAGGAAATCAAACAGAGGTTTAAGCAGACAGAGATATTGGTTGTTATTGTTAATATTAAGATTAAGGTACATGGGAGCTACTTATGGTCTTTATATACTATGGGTGAAAGGAATGTGGTCTAAGAAGAGTTCCAGGGCAGGTTCTGGGATTCTATGGGTGGCGGGGTAGAGAGCAGCTGTATTAAGGAGATCATGTGGGTGGGCTGCAAAATTGATAGCAGTTCAAGTGTTTGGCAATTGGCATAATGTGTAATGGCTGAGCAGCCCATGTTGGATTCGAGTAATCCTGTCAGGGGACTCCCCTTCTCTCTCCTTTTCCCTGTTATATCTATTCTTCCCGGTGTCCCCATACTTACATTATTCCATTGATTACTCACTTTTAGTCCGGAGCTAGCACAGCCACCGGACATGTGACCTATGTTTATTTTCTCAGACTCTGGCAGAGGGATCCTTAGACTTGTTCTCTTTGGATTCCCCTCTGCCAGGTATTTACCCACTTACTATTCTTGTTATATTTACCTTTTAATATACTTTGGATTCCCTTCTGCCAGTTGTGTGATTAGCCACAACCTCCGGAGGTTGCCCTTACAAATCCGCTTGTGGGCCAGGAGGTTCTTGTGATGGTCCCGGATGTGCAATGTCTCAGAATAATGCGTAATGGCTCAGGGAGTGCATGATGGCCTGGAATGATGCATAATGGCTCAGGAATGCATGATGACTTGGAAAAGTGCATGATGGCTCAGGCTGTGGATGGAGCATATGAAGGGATGTGGGGAGTGGGTGTTGGAGGAGCTTGGAATAGTAGGGAGAGGTGCCAGGGCATGCGGGTCATGACATCACCCCCCATCAGCATTGAGACCCTTTGAGGTGCACGTGGTGGCATGGTCAGCCCAGTGGTCCAAGTGTAGGGAGAGGTGCCAGGGCATGTGGGTCATGACATCACCCCCCATTAGCATTGAGACCCTTTGAGGTGCGCGTAGTGGCATGGTCAGCCCAGTGGTCCAAGTGTAGAAAGTCCAGGCTTCTGCTAATGTTCAGCCAAAGAAAGGAAAAAAAATTTTCACTCCCTTTTCCCATGTTGCATTCCTTGCCTATGCCTTCTCACACCTCCACACTACCTGCCACTAGTGGAGTAGCTGAGTACCTGGAGTAGGAGGGCCAGAATGACCAGTACTGCCACCAGCAAGACCAGGAGCAGATAATAGCTATGCACTGCAAACGTGGGTGGAGTCAGCTTCCCCATCCAGCAAACTAACCTTCTGTTTTCAGAGTAGTCCTTGCAGGTCCCAGGAGCAGGGTCTAGTCAAGTCTTGCAGGTTCCAGAGCCTAGTCAAGTTGCTCCCACCTTTGCATGAATGACAGTGCACCCTTGACCCCTGGCTCCCCCTCCTCAGTCCCCTCATTGTTAGTCCCAGCATTCTGACCTAGTCCCAGGTTCAATCTCAGTGGTCCCTAAGATTCAGCACATTTCCCTATTGGAGGTGATGCAGAAGTGTTATCTAAAGGCATTGGCCTGGCCCCAGGGTCCCCTCCAGTATTCCTGGTATGTGAACAATGGTTTGGTGAGTAGCGACCCATGACCTACTGTCCTTGGCTGACTGCAGGTGCAGTGTCTCCATTGCTCTCATTGGGAGGTACTGTGTACATTCTCAGCTCTGAAGGTCAGCTCACAGCAGGATTCTTTGGTGTGTGAGGCATGTTGGGGGAACCATAAGCAGTGTTTGGTGTTGGCATTGTAGAAGGCCCAGTACATGTAGAAGGAGCAGGGATAGAGTCTGGCCTGGATTACAAGGAGGTTGGGTTGTCCAAGGTTCAGTCTCTCCTGGGCGTCTTTTGCTGGCAGTGTTCTCTCCCCTGTCAGGTTGTCCCATGAGAGTGGATGTTGCTGAGCTGCAGACCTGTCTGCAGCATCTGGAGCAGGAGTCCCAGAGTTTCACAGACCAGCACCAGGTCACCATGAGCTACTTCTAGAAGGCAAGGCTGGATGTATCCTGGGTGCAGGAAGGGGTGAGGAAGGTAGCAGAGGCACATCAAATGGCGGAGGAGGAAAGGGCTGCCTTGTCCCAGGAGCGTGCTATGTTAGTCAGGTTTCACGAGAGTTTTGAAGGGGAGGTGGGCATATTGTGGGTGTGGTTGAAACAGGAGCAGGGGTCAGGGATCCAGAAGGAGGTGGGAGGGGACTGTGTGAGGCTGGTGATGTGGCTCCTCCATGGTTTCATGTTGGTGCAACTGGTGTTTTTGAGTGAGTCCTCTGGTTCTGAGTATTTTTTGTGGCTGACTCTGGCAGGGTGGGCCTGGGAGCACTGCCTGCTTTTGGATGGGGCTTTGATAGCCCTACACTTCTTGCAGAAGGGTTAGCAGGAGGCCTCCTTGGCAACATCCCAGGGGGTGGAGCAGGAGAGAAATCAGTTGGAGTGGTTAGTGGTGGGTCACCAGCAGTGAAACATTTCAGTTGCTGGGTCATGAGTGGAGTGAGTATTGGTGGAGGGGGATCCTTTGCCAACCTTCAAGCAGGCTCTGGCAGTTGTGGTGGTGGAGTATGTGCTGGAGATTCTGTTGGAGGAGTTGGAGCAGGAAGCAGAGGTGGGGGGCCTGTCAGACCAGTCGGTGGACCTGGAGTGCTCCTAGAGTGAGACCTTTTCTTGTTCCCTTTCTTATTTGCAAGTGCCTGTACCAGATTGTACATTATAGCATCTGAGTCCTGGTTGTTATTGTCTCCTATAAATATTCTAAATCCATCTCTTAGACTGCTTTTTGTAGATACTTTGGAATTGGATATCTTAACTCTATTCAACTAGCACAGGGCTATTTTTTTATTTGGTTGGTGCTCTACTTTGCTGCTGCATATTTGGTCTCTACCTTATACTGAATTTATCTAAGATTTCTCTGGAGTACTCCACACTTGTGAAGGTTTTGCTAGTTAGCAAGCCTAGAGCTCTTGCATAAGTTGCATGCACAATCCTTGTGTAATTTGTGATTTGAATTTTTATTCTTATTTATTTTCTCCGCCATGCAATACATGTCTCTGATGGTGTTGACTTTGTGCACTTTGTTTAAGCAATTAGACTTCTTTGAATTTCTTTAATCTTCTTCTCTCTTTCTAGTCCAATATAAAACCATATTAGCATTTCTTGTGTTAAATCCTCTTCAAGTACTAATGCATGGAATGTAACACCATGTTTTTTTTTGCTGTTCTCATCATTCTCTGAAAAGGAGAAGCCCTCTTTTCTTATCTTGAGTATCAACTTATAAATTGGAGGAATGTATTGCAGTCAAATATATTATCTATCACTTTTGGCATTTTAGTTAATTTGAGACCTATTATTGTGTTTGCCACTTTGGCTCAGCTTGGTTTATTTCCATTTAACTTGAAATATTTCTTTACTTTCATAACTTTGATTGCTTCATTTCTTAACCTTAAACTCAGGAAGTCTATTCCACCTTTTTTTTTATGAAGGAGGAGCATTTTCATGCCTATTATTGAGTAGTATCCTTGAATTTTCCAAGGACTGCTACCATCATAAAGAGGTTGAATCTTGCACACAAGACTTTGCACTATTTTTTCAGAATATGTTGGAATATAAAAAATGGGTTGTTCTCAAATAGATATACTGTAGTATTATCTAAAATATTGTTTCTGTTACTTGTTTCTTTGCCTTGCCTAGCTCAAGGCCTTTCAGTCTAGATGTCCTTAACATTCTGGCCAGAAGCTCTATTGCAATGTTAAAAAATAGGCAGTTTTAGACTCCTCTCATAACTTTGAATGGAGTGCTTTTTCCTCATTCAGAATAACTGTTTTTTTGCTTCAGCATAAAGTGCTTTCACTGTATTAGAAGCCAAATTTCTCTAAAGAGGCCCACAAGAATAGATGAAGTACTTTGTGATATACTTTCTCTTGATTAAGGCATACCATCATACCATTTGTATTTAACATATTGCACCATTCAATCATCATGTGAGCAAGCTTGGTTTGGTCATTTATTCTTCTCCCTTTCATAAAGCTAGTCTGGACTGTGTAGATGATAGAGAGGGATACAGTTCTCATTTTAGTAGCAAATACCTTTGTCATAATTTCATAACCTGTATTTAGAACTATAATAGAGTAGATCATTCAAGTAAATATAACTATAGTGTAATGACCTTCTTTGAGATACAAAAATAAAAACTGTGTATTAAGGTGATAAATTATAAGAAATTTTAAGTTTTAACTGTAGAAAAATGTGTAAAGTATTTATAAGCTAAGTAAATATTTATAGAGCTATTGAATAATAGATAAGGAAGAAGTATGAAATGTCATGAATATCATTCTTTGGAATAAGTATGATAGCATGATAGGTCACCACCAGAAGTGTTAGATCAGTATTTAATATTCCTCATCAAATAATTGTCATCATCTAAAAAAATCTTCAAGATGGTCTTCAATGATGGCAGAGGGCTTTGGCTTCTGTGTTCAGACTGGCTTTTTGAGCCAATTCTTTTTTGGCATCCTCTGTAATGCTAACTTCTCACATTTGGCTTCCTAGGCCTTAACATTGGTATTATGATTACCCTTGACTCTTGACCATTTTTCTTTAACTGCTGCCAGCACATCCCTCCTCACCTCTCTCAACTGCATTCTTAACTTTCTGTGCAGCCTCCAAATTCTTTTGCTTGGCCTACTCCTCAACCTCTGGTGAAATTTATCTAATGACAGGACTTTGGCCTCTGTCAGGATGAGTTCCAGTTCTCTGGACTTGCAGCTCTATCTCCAGCTTAGCATCAGCACTATGCCACCAGACTTTCCTGACACCCCCCTGTCAGTTGTAGTCAGCCCTGGTGAGTTATGATTGGACACCTATTTCTGCATTAGTATTATTGTTTGTCATCCCAGCCCCCACCTTGTAAAATACCTTTACATACTGCCTGCCAATTAATCAGTAGTTGTTAGTCAATTGGCCTGAGTAAGTAGCCTACCCTTAAGTAGGCCTGTAGTATATAGGAGGTCTCAAGAATAGTATATCCTTAGACCTAACAATAGCAGCATTCAATGGTTTTATTCAAGGTCTGCTCCTATAAGCTTGTCTCACGAGTTACCTCTGCTCTCATGCCCTCCTTGCCCACTGCTTTTCCCCTTGCTCACCTCATCAGCTTGCTTGGTCCTTGCGGTCTGCTCACTGGATGAGTTAGTAAGTAGTGTTCACATAGTATGAGTCTGGGTGCTAGTGCCACCCCTTACAGCCTCTTCATTAAATAACAGTGCATGATCATTCTTCCTGTGGTTCTTGTAGTTGAACAACACTTGAGAGGTTTTATGGAGATGGAGGTTTTGGAGCACCAGCTGAGCTTGAGCTCCCTTGATTATCATTTCTTCTGCTCAAAGGTGAGCTTTTGCATAGCATAGACTCTTTTGAAGTTCTTTGTTGTCTATTTTCAATTGCTCATATGTTTTCTAGGAGACTGGTGTATCAGTTATGTTCCATTGAGGTTTAGAAAGCTTTGGAAGAGCCTCTAAGATAGGCTTGGTAATAGGAGTGGTTGAAGTGACAAGAGTTTTTGAGATGAGAAAAGAATTAGAGAATGTCAAGGCAAAGCTGGAGTAAAGTGACTGCATGTGCTTTGTTGGTGTGAATAATGAAAGATCAATGTCCAAGACACATTTTGCATGTTGCAAAGAGGTATTTAGTACAGTGGCCATTGTGTAGATTGATAGAGAAACTTTGAATGTTGTAGGTGGGTAATAATGGAATGCCATCATGATAGAGAGCATACAAGAGAAGCTTGGAGGAGGAGGAAAGCTCTCTTAACAGAGCTCAGTAAACTTGCTTTGATTTGCTGTGCTGTTATTACTGTCTAATCAAATAGATGAATGCTAGTAACACAGAACACTGCCTTGTTTGTCACTCATTAAATGCTGCAAAATAAGCATGACCAAAAAGTCCAGTAAAGTCTGCTTTTGTAACATCTCATTTGTGTTCAACCTCAAACTCTTTGACTCCTTTTTTCAGGCATCTTTCATCCTTGAAAAACATACAACATCAAGGTCTTGCAGGGCATGGATATAGTTGGTGAATATCCAAGAACAATAATGCTGTCCTTGCATGCATAGTTCAGAAAGTCAAGGGACAATGAGAGCTGTAATTATCAAAGATGAGGACTTGAGTATGTTTTGCTGCCTTTTCTTTTGTTTGGCATCAACACATTCTCTAACCATGCCTGGCCCAGCTTCCTATCTATTAACCTATTTTCTAAGTGCAAGATGCTGAAAGTTTTGGCAACATTGTTCTAATTCCACTTCTGTATGTAATTCCTTTCTTTAAAAATGTTTGATGGCTACACCATTGTTCCATCAGCACATATTCTGACAATTGTGGTCACATTCTTGCAATCAGCACCACCCTGCTTGTTTTGGTCTCTGGTTCTTTGACAACTCATGACACACTCTGTTGCATGTATTCTAGTAGAAAACCACTTTTATCTATGCCATAAATGTTCTTTAATAAGGTTCCAAGGTCAACAACATATTTGTTCACAATTTTGAACCAAAATTCTACTGCAGATGGGTTGAGAGAGATCTTATATGCTATGTCAAGAGGCACAGACCAATGAGCCTGGAAGCATGAGTGCTTCCCAAGCTTCTCACAGTCAGGGCCAAGTTGGCTTTCAATGATGGCATTTGTGTATCTCAATATTGTTATTCTCATGGAGACTTCAATTTTGCTCAAATTGCTTACATATATAGAAATAAAGTGTCTATTAGAGGCTATATCATTAATGTTGTATCACAAATCTGAAAGATTAAAGCTGAGCAAGAGAAAAAGTTGCAAAAACAAAATTGAGATGATGTCAAATTTGGCAAAATTAATACTTTTACACCAATATTAACTGAATCAGTCACACAATGTCCTCAGATTTGGGCATCATTTGGATAGTATGTATATGCCATCTCATTCTTAATATGGGCCCAATCCATGAAGAACTCCAGTTGCTAGACCAGCTTGTTTCAAGGAAGAGTCATGTCCCAAGGAAGGTTACTATACTGTAAGCATAAGGAAATAAGGTGAGGTTTTAGCTGGATTGAAGCTTTAAAGATGAAAACAAGGCTTTAGCTGAACAAAGTAAGATTTAAGTTGAATCTCTAAGGCTTAAGTTGACAAAACAAAGCTCTAACCAAATACATTGAGGTTGGAGTTGGAGCTTTGAAGTGACAAAACAGAAGTGAGGTTGGAGCTAGTTGCTTATACATATTTGAAGCCCTAACCTCACTTCATTCGGTTAGGGTGGAGGCTGCATATGGGGGGGGGGGGATGGCAGCAAAGCCACTAACAAGGTGCAAGTTGCATGCCAAAGGTATGCATCACAGCTCATGGTATTTTACTGCTCCAATTGGTTTACAGTCTTTCACCTTCCTTCAGTTTTGGCATGGCATGAGTTACATTGGCATGAAGGATTATAATTCTGGTTAAATCATGTAAAATACTATGGCATTGTAGCTGCAAATTGCCATTAAGGTTATGTGATTTGAATCAAAACTGACAGAGGAATGGCCATTTTAAAATATTTACTCATTGGCACAGTTTTTTGAGCATCTCTAATTTTGGTATTTAGTACTTTGTATGTCCTCCATTTGCCTTAATAACTGCTTGAATCCTTCTAGGCATGCTTTTTATTAGTTTTTGGCATACCTCTGATAGTATTTCATCCCACTTCTTTGCAACTCTCTACAATTCATGCACACCATGAAGAGGTACTGCCTAAGCTGCTCCTTGAGGTACTTCCAGAGGTGTTCAATAGGGTTAAGATCAGGGGATTGGGCTGGCCACCAGAGGACATCAAAGTTGTTGTCTTCAAACCACTTGTTAGCCCTCTTGGAGTTGTGTTTGGGGTCATTGTCCTGTTGAAAGTAGTGGGCACCCTCCTCCATCTCCAATTTTTCAAAGCTCTCCTTTGCTCCATCCTCCAAAATTTCACAGTACTGCTCTGCATTCATGATCCCCACCACCTCTACTAGCTTTCCTACCCCATTCCAACCCATACAGCCCCATACCATAAAATTATTCCCTTCTCCACATTTCACAGTAGGTGTAGTGGTTTGGTTTGAAATGCCTTCTTCTCATAGCGTCTACACATACTGCTTCCTATCTAATCCAATCCTGTTAATCTTTGTCTCATCTGTCTACAACACTCTTTTCTAGTCCTCCACAGTCCAGTTCTGATGTTCTTGAGCCCATTTAAGTCATAGTTGTCAATGTCTAGCTTTGAGCATAGGAACTTTCTTTGTAGCAGACCAATACCCCTCCTCCTTCAGCACATTCCAGACAGTCTGAGGAGAGGGTTGGAAATGATGTTGTTGATAAAATTGATGGCCTGAATAGCTGTATCAAGTCTTCCAGTTGAGATTTGTCAAACAATAGCCTGTTTATCATATGGAGTAAGCTTAGTAGAATGGCTTCCAGGATGGTTTTCCTTGTTCACCTCCAACTCTCTACTAATCCTCCTAATAGTAGACTTTCCTAGACCAATTTTAGCCTCAATCTGATCCAGAGAATACTCTTGAGTAAAGAGAGAAGCAACTGTAGAGCATTGTGCAAGAAAAGTAGCTTTCATAATGGTGGTTGAAAATCAAGATGTGGTTCAACCAACTTGAACCACTCCAAAATATAACCAAGCATGGTCACATGACTCTGTTGATATTCCCCCAATGCAACTTATTCTTATTTCTGACTAAAATAAGAATAAACCTGCAAAGTTGCAAAGGCTTAAAAAACTGTTTCAATGAGTGAATATTTTAAAATGGCCATCACTCCATTGATTTTGATTCAAATTACATAAGCCTAAATGCAATTTGTAGCTACAATGCCATAGTAATTTACATGATTTAACCAAAATTTTAGATACTTCCAATCCTTTATGCCAATGTCATCTTTTAAAAAGTATAAAACATTGTGTCAGCACAAGTGACCTCCTATCCAGCTTTCTCCTTTGTTCTTTGATCTCCAACCTCCCAGTTAATTCACCTTAAGATAGATGTCATGAATTTTTAATGTGTGGTTATGTAGATGAAACCATAACTGAGTGATGGTGGAGGCTGAGTTACTAATATATATTTGGAACCCTAACCAAACAAAATGAGGTTGAGGTGGAAGCTGAGTTACTTATTATACACATTTGGAGCCATAACTGAACAAAATGAAGTTGGGTGCAGGCTGAATTATTTAATATACATACTTGCAGCCCTAGCTTAAGAAAGTAAGGTTGGAGTAGAGGCTAAATTACTCGTTATACATACTTAGAGTCCTAACTGAACAAAGTGAAGTTAGGATGGAAGCTGAGTTACTTAATATACATACTTGGAGCCTTAACTCAACAAAGTGAGGCTAGGTTGAAGGTTAAGTTACTCATACATATTTGGAGCCCTAACCAAACAAAGTGAGGTTTGGATAGAAGTTGAGTATAAGGGAGTTTGGGGGCAAAGCTCCCAATAAGCTATAAAATCCATGCTGAAGGCTTGCATTGTGTTGAAGAGTGAATCCTATACAATACAATTATATGTAAGTCTTCAGTCTTTGCTCAATCAACTCATATCAATTTCCTACCTATACTATACAATTATATATAAGTCTGCAACATATGGTAAGTATCTGTCTAGTTGTCCAGTCTGTATTGTAAACTCACCCTCAGTCTTTGCTCAATTGACTGAGGGTGCTGGTAATATGGTGCAGTATAAATATATCTATTTTGCCTATTGTTCTTTCAGACAAAGGATGCATTGGCCAATGTAACCCTGAATGCTTTGTATTTCAGGTCTGTGCACCCCTGGCCCAATGTTTGCAGTGGACTTGAATGCTGAATTACAACACTCCTTCTCACCATGGGCATTAGTCATGAAGTTGGACTTTTTCTTGTGCAGAATCCTGTATTCCAAGGATTGAGCACAGCTTTGAAATCTGTGGGAAATGTAATGCTTTGGTAAAAATATCAGCAATGTTGTCTTTAGTATTTATGTAGTGGACGGTAATTTCCTTCGAGGCAATGCATTCATACAGGAAGTAATATTTGATGTCAACATGTTTGATGCATTGATGTAGCATTGGGTCCTCAAATAGCAGAGTTATTATTGCAGAGAAGGGTAGTGGGTCCTGGTGGAGTGTATCCTATTGCTGTCATTAGAGTATGCAAC
Source organism: Termitomyces sp. T70a (assembly GCA_017657195.1). Lineage (NCBI taxonomy): Eukaryota > Fungi > Basidiomycota > Agaricomycetes > Agaricales > Lyophyllaceae > Termitomyces > Termitomyces sp. T70a. Next base: position 23,930 of record JAGGAT010000355.1, read on the forward strand.
CAAATACATTCTTGGATGGCTTTCAAGGCAGCCATATACTCTGCCTTGCAGGAGGAAGTGGCAACTGTACGCTATTTTTATATGGACCAAGAAATGACATCTGAGCCAAGTGTCCAAGCATACCCCCCAACACTCCTCCTTGTATCTAGGCAATTGGCCCAGTCCAAGTTTGTGAACCTTAGTAATGTGACTGGCTAGTTACCCCCAAGAGATAATTCCAGTGTTCAAGTGCCCTTCAGGTAGCAAAGAATCTGAATAGTGGTGTTCCAGTGAGTCCAAGTGTAACAATCAAGATATTGTGAGAGTTGCTGTACTGTTGATAAGCCTCTATTTGGGCTAAGCACACCAACCATATGGTAAGACACCTAGGCAGATTACAGATGAGGTCACAGGAAGAGAAGTCACTCTGGCATGCACAATTGAACCATTCTAGGAGTATCCAATAATCATGCATGGCAACAATCTTCTCTCATCATTGATAGCACTGGTGATGGACAGATTGATAGGTGATGGATGGCATCAAGAATGATAAGAATGAATGTTCTTTAGCAATGGCAGTGCTTAGCAACATGAAGATTCTCCACAACAAATAGCCTTCACCTTGGCGCTTGACATCACTTAGTGCCATTTGCTGACATGGTATGGACAGCTGAATTGTGGACTTCACATTAAATAGTTTAATTTGTGGCATTCACTTACATTCTTTCAAGTTCACTGCCCTTTAGTGCTGCTTAGCGCAATGGCAATGGTGAACTCTTTCTTGTATAAATACTTACTTTTTCTATTAGTAGCATTATTGAATAAAGCCCCTTTGATCATCCTATGCTTCAGAATTCTTTTGGCACATTTTAGACTATAAGTTGCCAAAATTTATTCTGCTGGGTTCTTGCTGCCATATCCTCTTAGCACCATTTTCTTGACACTGCCCCTTGCAAACTCTTTTGACTACCATGTTACATTGCCATTATTAGCACTCTCAGTCCTAGATGCGCCTTTGCACTTACAGCAAGGCATTTGCATTTGGAAGCTGCTAAGCAACATTTTACATATTAAACCACAATGTTGCATCTTGAACTTGGTGACTTTGCCATTTTCATCTTATTTTATAGAAAATACTGGGTGTTCTTTGAGAACTCAATGGCCTCATGCAACTTCTTCCTGTAGGACTAATTTCCACACTTCTATCTCCTTTAGCAAGTCCAATTTCTCACAGTAGGATTGTTCCCAATGGTGTCCATCAGGAGAGTTCCTGGCTTTGTCCCAGGTTCTCAGAATTTTGAAGTCAGCCTCAGAGTCTAGGTACTGTTGATCCTCAATCATGTTCAGTACTAACAGGATGCAATCTAGATCATGTGGGTCCTGTTCAACATTATGCAAATGCTGCCATTTCTCCACTTCTTCCCTGCACTCAGCATGGCTAGTTCTTACCCTCTCTGCTGACTTCTTGGACTCTCTGACAGCCCTCTTAGTGCAAGTTTTAGCCTGAACTTCTCCACCAGCCTTTTCTGTTGGTATTATTGTTCTCATGGAGCATCATATCTGGGGGCCTTGGGCTACTTTGTCATTGATGGGCTTGTCAGGTTGCCAGTCAGTCAGAGTATTGTGGGGAACGGTTTCAGATATGATCAGCTGCTCATTTTCATCTTTTCCTGCAGTGTTGGTGGGGTTGATGGCAGCATTCATTACAATAGAACTCATAGTCAAAGTATTGAGGGAGGGTATATTCATAGGAGTCAGTGAAACTGGTAAGCCTGGCAATGCTTCATCATTGTGGCTTTCTATAAACTGTACATGATATGAGCTGTACACTTTTTGTGTTGATTGATCATAGCAGTGGTATGCTTTTGAGTTTGTGTCATAGCTGATGAGTATGCACTGTCATAACCTGCATGCCCCAGTACCCCTTCTCTGAAACCCAACCTCCCCACCATCCCCAGCTCCCCCAATGCCCACCAACCACACCCCCTCCATATGCCCCACCCACAGCACACCACTATCATACACTTCCCCAAACCATTACACATCATTCTGGGTCATCATATACTCCCCCAAGCTATCACGCATTACTCCAGGCCATTATGCATCATTTCAGGCCATCACACATCACCCTGGATCATCACAAGGACCTCCCAGCCCACATGCAAATCACTCAAACTCCACACAGGCTGCTCAGCCATCACGCATCACACCAATTGCTGAATGCTCAAACCACTGTCAATCTCACAGCCCACTTGCGTGATCTCCTCAATATAGCTCCCCTCCATTCCGCTGCCACCCATAAAATCCCAGAATCTGCCCTGGAACTCTTCTTAGACCACACCCCTCCTGCCCATAGTATATAAAGATCATAGGTAGCTCCCATGTACCTTAATCTCAATATTAACAATAACAATCTGTGTCTCTGCTCTTCTAAAACTTCTGCCTGATTTCCTCTTCATGCTTGTTTAGTCTCCTTTGTGCTTGCCTTGACCTATTATCTGGCATGCACCTCATCAACTGGCATGCACTAAACTCTAAGACTCCAATTTTGTCTCTTTGCTAGAACTCCTCTGTTGACTCAACTCCTAGCCCTCAGCTCAAACCCAAAGCATGCCCCCTAATCCCAGACTTACTCCCCTTGTTATCTCATGCCCTGAAACACATCTTGGAGCTCCTGACACCATGTCTACATAGTTCAGCACTTGCTTGCACCTTGCACAGTTGTTGCTTACTAGGAAAGGCCCCTGGGTCAGCAGAACCTGACATGCACTCAATGGATCGCTCAAATATCTTGGGGTTGTTTCTGTTCAGGACCAACACAAGAACACAGCAGCTAATCTCATGGATGTATGCATTACTTGGCCTTTTACAAGACCAAAGTTCATCCAGTGTGACATTGCATACTGCTGATGTCTTTGTTTTCTCATGCAGATGGGCCACCATCAGATAAAATTCATCTCACAAGAATGGAGGGCAATTAGCGGCTAGACACATTGTCTGTGCTTTTTCTATTAGGGTCCTATGCATTTTATCAACTCTGCCCATATGTGCCAATGTGTAGGAAGTGCCAACCTCCAGTATTATTCCTTTTTCTCTATACCATTTCTTGTGCTCTTCCCTATTGAATTCACCATTGCAGCCAACTCACAAGACCTTCAGATGTTTACCCATTTTATTTTCTCTGGTGAAAATCCAGGCTCTCAATTCCTTGAATGTGCCGTCTTTTGTTTTGAGTGGTATGGACCATGGCTTATTTGAGTAATCATTGACCACATTTATGGTGTAATTATTATCAGTCCTGGACATAATCACTGCCTGCTCCATCAAATTAACCCAGATTTTCTTCAGCCTCCTCATTGCCTTGTGCCCCTCTTTCTTCTCCCTCTTCTTTAGTACTGGTGTCCTGAATTGCTTTCCAAGGATACAATAGTTACACTTGAGAGGTTTGATGGGAAAGGATAGTGGCATACTTTTGATCATTCCAGCCTGTGCCATTTGTATGATAGATTAGTAGTTGGTGTGGCTAAGTCTGAAATGCCAGGTTTTCAGGTCAGGTAGAGCATGGATGGTGAGTGCCTAGTGGTTATGGATATTTAGGACATGGAGACCACATTTTGGAAGGAGTGTACCAGTAGCAATAACTTTGTTGCTGGCTCTGTTGCTCAGGGTGACTTTGGCATTGTCAAAAGTTGATATTACTCCATTTTGCTGGGCTAGCTTGCTCACAGATAGGAGATGTATGGTCGATTTAGGCACATGGAGGACATTTTCAAGATCTAAGTGATTGTGTTTATCTATTTGTAGCTGGATATGCCTACTCTGGTGGCTGCAATACAAAAGCTTCCTATGCCTCAAATGGGTCATTCCTTGCAAAGGTTAAATATAGGTGTCAACTCTTCTAGAAGTCAAAACAGCAACAGCCCATAACCTGTTGAAGAGCAAATCCTATATGATACAATTATATGTAAGTCCTCAGTCTTTGCTCAATCAACTCATATTGATTTTCTACCTATACAATACAATTATATATAAGTCTGTAACATATGGTAAGTATTTGTCTAGTTGTCCAGTCTGTATTGTAAACTCACCCTCAGTCTTTGCTCGATTGACTGAGGGTGCTAGTAACATGGTGCAGTATAAATATATCTATTTTGCCTATTGTTCTTCCAGACAAAGGGTGCATTGGCCAATATGACCCTGAGTGCTTTGTATTTTGGGTCTGTGCACCTCTAACCCAATGCTCATGGTGGATTTGAATGCCAGATCACAACACATTGTAGCTCATCTATATAATATGGAACAACCATTTTGTGGGAATGATGCAATGACTAATGCTGACCAAGGCTGACCAAGAACCTTCCTTTAAGGTAACAGCAAGATAGTGCTTGAAATTTTTGAAAAAATCACTGAAAAATCAAGAAAAATTCAAGAGCTATGGATACACTAATTGCATTGTTTTTGAGGTTTATAAATGCTTAAAAAATGTGAAGGATTCAATTTAGCTTACAATAACACTTTGAGAGCTAGGATTAAGCATTGAGCTGGTAAAACCAAGGCCTTAACCAAATGCAGTGAGTTTGAGAGCTAGGGTCAAGCATTGAGTTGTAACCAAGGCCTTAACTGAACATAGTAAGGTTGAGGCTGGGATTAAGCATTGAGTTATCTATACATACTTGGAGCCCTAACTGAACAAAATGAGGTTTGGGTGGAGGCTGAGTATGAGGAAATTTGAGAGTAAAGCTCCCAATGAGCTATGAAATCCATGCTGAAGGCATGGATTGTAGCTTGTTTATAGTATATGGAATGACTGTTTCATGGGAACTGATGCAATGACTAACACTGACCAAGGCTGACCAAGAACCTTCCTTTGAATTTTAGAATAATAACATAAAAAGTGCTTAGAAAAATCCAGAAAAATCACTGAAAATCTAGGAAAAATTCAATGGCTATTGATGCACTAATTGTATTGCTTTTGAAGTTTATAAATGCTTAAAAAATCCAAAAAAGTTCAAAAAAATTTCAATTCAGCTTACAGTAACACTTTGACAGCTAAAAAATGCTGTGAAGTTGAGACTGAGATTGGGCACTGAAGTGTGAAAACTGAGGCCTTAACTGAACACAGAGTTACCTATACATACAGAACTTGAGGTAAAACAAATGAAGTAAGGTTTGGGTGGAGGCTGAATATGGGGGGTTTGGGAGTGAAGCCCCCAACGAGCTACGAAATCCGTGCCGAAGGCACGGATCGTAGCTCGCCTACCTTATTTTCAAGCAAACCGGAGCGTGGTGGTAACAGTGCCTCGTTGTGCCACGATTGGTGATCCCCTGCAACATTGGTTGTTCCCATGGGCGGCCTGACCAACAATAACAAATAGTCCATCTAACTTAACCTTCTGGTAGCCATACATATTGTCGTATCATGAAAGTGGCGGTCATAGGTGCCGGTCCTTCCGGCCTTGTAAGCTGTAAATCGCTCCTCGAAGCTGCTACACCTGCATTTCCCTTTGACCCAATTGTACTGGAACGGGAATCCAATCTAGGGGGGACTTTTAGGTATCGCTCTTACGAAGTATGCCTTTTTTTCAGGGTTATTACATCTTCTCACACTCGGCAGAATTCAACTCTTGTGTCCTCCAAGCAACTCACGAGCTTCTCTGACTTCCGTCTACCTCTTTCACATCCGGACCACTTGACTTTGGAGGTTTAAGCTTCCCTTCAGCCTTCGAACGTTTCTGTAAGCTGACAATGTACTAGGAATACGTTGCTTATCTTCAAGCATATTGTGACTATTTCGACATTTCCTCAAGGATCAGGTTCCAGACAAAAGTCGTCAACATACGAAGAAACCCCTTGGGAGGGCACACAGTGTCTTATGTCCATAGACACTCTGAACTCGAGGGTCAATGGGACACCTGTATGTCCGGGGCACAATCTACAGCTTTTCCTATTGATAGCAGGATGTGCAGCTCCCGTTCTTCTTCATGTTGAATATGTTTTGATTTGCACTGGCCTGCATGACGTTCCATCTATACCCACAATCCCAGGGATTGAGTACTTCACTACGCAAGCGCAAACGAATGGAGTTTGTGCAATCCATTCTCACAAGTACAAAACGCGAAGCCAACTGGCGGGGAAGCGTGTAATGGTTTTGGGTACAGGCGAAACAGGTTTAGATATTGCTTATGAAGCTGTCAAGGCAGGAGCAACTGAAGTCACTCTCTGCTCGCACTCTGGGTATGTTTTTGTTTGCATGGTAATGATAAGATATCACGAATCCTATAGGTTTTTATCCTTTCCCAAAGCTCTGGTGTGTATCTTCAACAAGACAAGTTGACGCAACTGAAGACATACTGCACAAGAATGATTTTGAGATTCTGGGGCTCAGGTTCGAGTCGAAGAGACCGGTTCCAATTGATACATTGATTACGAACCTTGCTGAGACTGCTTATGTTGTACGACACATCTATGTTTGTTTGCTGGTCTTTTGCTAAAGTGAGGCACTCTACACAGCATCCTTGGATCTCTGCCTCTCATATTCGATGGTTGTGAGTACATGGACTATAAACTGTTCACCTCCGAAACTCGGACGCTCTGCAGTATTTCCGATTTCGTGCTGAAACGTGTTATGTGGTTGCTCACCGGTAACCAGCAACAATTCATGTTTTCCCATATATTGGTGTATACTAACATTTGATATATATTCGAGGTACACAATCTGGGTGTAATCAATGGGTAAACTGACGATCATTTCATGACACAAAATATACTGACAATGCTTTAGGTTGGTGAACTCGAACCTAGCCGTCTGGGACGGGCTTACGTGTTTTTGAACAAGGTGAAATGTGTGAAAATACAACATTTTATTTCACTCAAGGATGCACCAGTCTCACAAGGCTATGCCATACATAAACCGCCCATATAAGAATCGTCCGCGTTATCTGGAATTATTTTCTAGGTACATTGATCCCCCGGAAGACTCTGCCCCACAGACCGATTTCGTGATCGACTTTGCTCCTTTTCCGATTGCCTTTTCGAAGAATGGCCAAGCTACATTTCCAGTGAACTCTCGAAAAGATGCCATGCGGATAGCTAAGCGGGTGATCAAGCCTGAGCTTATAATTTTCGCAACTGGTTATACACAAAACTTTGATTTTCTTGATAAAGACAGTGGCTACGCCATCCCGATTCAAGCTGACATGAGGAATGTGACGAAGGCAGGAGATGAGGGTGTAGCGTTCATCGGATTTGTTCGACCCGGTGTTGGTACGAAGGTTCACCCTGTCTCACGTCATCGGCAAATTGATAGCAAGTCAGGTGCCATTCCACCTCTTGCTGAAATGCAAGTGTTCTTTTGGATATCAGTTATCAAGGGCCAGGTGAAAACGCCATTGGTTTCGCCACACTACCACTTGCTGGTCAATGACACAGCACGAATCAAATACGGTGTCGATTATTCGGCGTATATGAGCACGCTGGCAAAGGATATAGGAGCAGCGCCAGGCCTATGGGAACTTTGGCAAGAGTATGGCTTTCATGTTCTTGTCTGTTACTGGTAAGTTCTTTGCTGTATTTACTGTCAGAAAGTATGATCCTCACGAGTTATCATTGCAACCCAGCTTCGGCGCGTCGTTCATTTCTTTTTATCGGCTTTTTGGTCCATTTCGTTCGTCCACAGCACCTGAGGTCATCAAGACTGAAATATGGGAAACCATTGCACGTCGAGGGATTATAGGTAACATTGTGATGGGATGGTTACCTATGATCTTTTATCTTGGTCTGAATGCAATCGTATACGTGGTAGCTGCAACAGGAGACTATTTTGGAATGGCCTAACGTATCGAATGTTCTGATCCCATTTAGAGATGTAGCTCATCAATAGAAAAATTCAATAAAAATATGGTTTTCATTGGGCTTGATGTAAAGGCGGGTGTAAGCTTGCCGGCTGCAAGTTACGACGTGTGTGGAGACGTAAATCTCACATTTACGTCATATTATACGGCACACTTACGTGAGCGTCGCCTCAAGAAGAAGTTTTTTTCTACCTTCGTTTGCTCATCTTACATACGAGCAAACGAAGGTGAGTTTGTTATATTCTTAATTTTACCTCATAGATCTTACATACGAGCAAACGAAGTCTATGTTGTTATTGTACTTGTTGCTGGTACAATTAAGTCTGGGGCTTCGGTATTTATATAACTCCTTTTTGAATAGTCTCTTAGATTTTATAATATATTGAAATAGGTGTATTTAATTGTTAAATAGGGCCGTTGTGTCAAGACCTTTTTAGAAAGGTTTATAAACACCGTTTTCTAAAGACTAATTTACTGCTATATAAAGTTACTTAACTGATATCCGCTCCCTGGGGATCCACTACTGGATCCAGAACCTTTTTGTGCTAGAAAAAGTGATAAAGAAATGTGTTATACCATTTCTTTGGCACCTTTCTGCATAGGAAAAAGGCATTTCTCATTGTCTCAAACCTTTTTTCTAGGGAAAAAGTTGCCAAAGAAATGGTATAACACATTTCTTTGTCACTTTTTCTGTCAGAAAAAGTTTCTGGCACCAGCAGTGATCCTGATTCCTATCAGTCAGTGCCCTTTTTCTCTGTTTTATCCCCCCTTTTATACCTCTCAGATGGAGCATGGACCACTACCAAGCTTTTTATTGTAGCATATGGTTTTTACTGTGTATCATGTGTTCTCCAGCGATTGCCATGCTGCTGAGGCTTGTTTTGATTATCCTCTTTTATCCTATCCCCTTTTGTAACCTATTTGATTATCCATCTCCTTTTGGTTGCTTGCACTCTTTTTAGTACTTTTTTGGTGTCTCTTTGCTAACTCCGGTGTTCCCAGCCTTAGTGTTTCTGCTACTTTCTATTTCTTGTCTTCTTATTCTTTGATGGACATAGTTTTCTCTACTGTATGTCATATTATTGTCTTGTCTGGCAAGGTCATAATGAGGCTGGTCGGTCATAGACAGCCTTTCACTTTTTTTTTGACATCAATAAAATTACTTCCCCTTGTATCAGGACCACCATCTTCATAATGGTGGCCTGATGTATAGCCTCTCCATGGCACAAGGGACCAGTACCCTCTTCAGGGGAAGCAAATAGATGTCCTAGCTCTTTGATGGGTGGATTTTCTCACAAAAAAACCCTCACAGTCAGTGAGCCAAGAGATGTAGTGTGCACACCTATCTATGCAGTCTGCCTTCTCATAAGCTAAATCGCTGGGAACTATCTATAACTCATCTATTGAATAAAAAATGCCTGCATGACAGACGACCAGAGAATTGGCCTGTCCATAGAGCACCACTCTGACTCAAAGGAGCTGCCATTTGAGAAAACATGAAGTGCACAAGCTCCATTTTGCCCAGACTTCATCTGATTGCCTACTACCAGACAATGGCAATTTCCAACACTGTGCATGGAAAGGTTGGTAAAAGAAAACCCATAACCTGCACAATCCCAGCCCAATGTACTGAGGCCAAGTCCCCCCCACCACTGGGACAGGATGGGAGAATCCAGGCATATTAGAGCTTTTTGGGTAGGGCAGATAAAAGAACAATAAGTCGCTCTGCTAAAGAAACAAGGGCAAGATAGGTTAAAAGGAAATGCTGAAATTGCACCCCCCTGGTCCCAACCTGTCCAGATCCTGTACCTCACATTCATCAAGCACTACCAGTTAATGGATGTGGAAGGCTTAGGTCAGTCCCCAAATTGTGTGAAATGGCCTTGAACCACTGAAACAGTTTGTCTCCAGTTACAAAGAGTTCAGTGAACTAACGGAAGCATCCAGAATGCACAGAGTTTGGATGAAGAAATCATGGACAAATGAGAATCTTGCCCAACCAGGTGCTTGCCTAATAGGAAGATGAATGCTTTCATCTGGCCAGACCCCTTCAACATGTCGGAACTCCCAAAAGATGTGGAGAACAACCCTAACATTCAGTTTTCCCAACATGGCCCTGAGCCCACCATCACCCCAGCTGTGAACACTATACCATTTACTCAGGCTATCTTCCCCTGCCTAGTTATTTCCTTTGAGCGCCTCAAAGCAAATCTTGACCAAGTACTAGTCAAAAAAGTATGTGCCAATCCAGATCTATACCTTGCAGTAGTTTTCTTTGAAGCTGGGACCTACCTCTTTGCCTCCAACCCAACTATCAACATAGAAATCCTTAACTTCATGATAGCACTGGGCATACAGGCAGATCCTGCTTGTTTGTCCCTAGCAAAAGCAGTTCCATGCTCCAGGTCGAAGAGCAGGAGCAACTTCCAGACTCCTTAGACTCTTATCCTATCCAATTTCTCTGAGACGTTGTGAAGTTTTCTAATCTAGCAACAAACCTTTGCAGTTAATCCCTTTCTTGCCTTTTCAGTGACCACCTTCAACAAATACCTATGCTCATGGATAATCATGAATATTTCAGGGAACATGGTGAAACTGGGAGAAGATGCTAGTGCCATGGCACTAGGAAGCATCAAAGCTACACTGTGGCATAACACTCACTTCCAGGCCACTGCAAATGCAGCCTTCTTGGACAGTAATATCCCTGGATTCACAGACAAGTGCACACTGTTTGCAACAAATTTGTTTCACCTGTCCTACATCAAAACAAACAATGCATGTGGAGTCTCAGCCCCAATTTGGCAACTAACTGGCAAACTGCTCACAAAGAACCCAGAGCTGTACAAGGCAGTTATGGAGACCATATGCATGCCCCGCTACTAGCTGGCCACCCACCTCCTGGAGATCAAAAAGAGATTGGTAGAGTGCGCATGGTGCAAGGCCAATACTCACCCAGCGCATGCATGCCCTCTCCTGCAGAAACAAGATTGGGCTGGCCCCAAGCTGAACAACTCCAAATGCTTCAAAGAATGTTTCAGCAAACCCCCAGGAGGTGATAATTTCAGAGGAGGTAGAGGCCATGTCCAAGGTAGCAGCTCACATAGAAATAGCAGGGAGGATTGAAATCCTAGCAGGGGAGGCTTCAGCCACAGTTTGAGAAGTGGCCCAGTGCAAAGCAGCACATGAACATATGTTCCCTACCATACCTAAAGAGCCGTTATCACACAAGCCATAACCTAAACCGCATTCAATAGAAAAGTAGTGTACATGTAAAAACAAATGAAAATTAAGAAAGACAGAATGTATGAAATGGTCTGTCATGGAGCGGAGACGCAACATGTCCTGGTCAGTTATGTTGAAAGATATGAAACAAGAGCCCAGTTAGGGCTGGAAATAGGCCTGTTGATGTGCCCAAAATTTAGCTAGATGCTGTCTTAGTAAGCTGCACTTAGCCTTGTTTTGCGTTGGGCTCGCGAAGTGTGAGGGAGTCCCGGGCAGGTCCCAGTTACTCGATCCTAAAGTGTGGTGTAAGGCGGCAAGGATGTTGCCGTTGAGTGACGGCAGGCGGTAAGAGGTCAAGAAGCACGAGAAATGACGCGTAGTAAGCTTACGAAGCTTCGAATCTTTACTGTTGGCGCCAAGAGGCGGCAAGCGTTGGCGCTAACGACGAAGGTGTACTCGTATAGTACCGTTCAAAACGTGGAATGAAGGCCGCACGGAGGACCTTTGCCGGAGATGGAGAAGGGCAGAGTCGCTAATTGCTTAGCGCCTCGAGTGAGCTCTTAGAGATCTGGACTATGGCGTGAAGGTGCTGGGTGCAATTCGATGATTTTCTACTGACAAATGGTAAGGTATTTATAGTAAGTAATGGCGGCGACTTAGTGAAGGGTCGGCAACGACTCTTAATAGTCGCCGCTAATGAAATGTAAGTGAAAGGTCCAATAATAAGACTATAAGGAAGGTAAATGATACTCAGGGAG